>OY992885.1:76790282-76882782 GCA_963921405.1 Cepaea hortensis | reverse complement strand
AATGCCTCTCTCCTCATCACATGTCTAAAGAAAGCTGTTTGTCTCTTTCCTGTTGTTGTTTATAGTATAGTGTTCTAGTTTCATTAGCCTCTTTCAGGCAATCGTTGTTAGTTACTCTGGCAGTCCAAGGAAGTCGCAACATTCGTCTTAAAAACCACATCTCTGTTGCTTCTAAGTTCTTCCTAATTTGTTCAATTACATTACAAGATTCGCTGCCATACAGCAAAACTGGTTCTATATAGCATTTTAGCACTCTCTTTCTTGCATTCACTGATAGCGACTTATTGCATAGGATACTCTTCATTTTCTGAAATGCGGCGTGTGCCTGCCCTATTCTGCTCTTAATCTCGGTTGTACATCTTCCATCTGATGTTATAAGTGAACCTAGGTATTTAAAATTATCTACTTGGTTGAGAATTTCCCCTTCTATTTATATGTCACATTGTGGCGTCCCCATTTTCTATGATATCATCATTGTTACTATTTTCTTGATATGTTCAACAATTATTGTAGGTCTGGTGCATTATCCTCCACCAATACTGTGTCATCTGCATAGCATACATTGTTTATATTATATCCTCCGATTAGTAATCCTGGCTTCTCTTTGATCTCTCTCATTATTACTTCGCTATATAGGGAGAAGAGATCGGGTGAAAATAAAAATACATGTACATGGTATTATATTGCAGAGAGAAGTGGAAGTTATGTCGCTGACATGGTTCATTCTACTTCTGTCACTGGGGTTAGTCCTAAACATTGACAGCTCTGGAGGGGCAGGTATGAGTCGAATGTTAGTAGTGTTATAGTAGCTTAAGTATTTGTTATTGTGTGTATATGGTGTTATTTTATTTTATTTCATTGGAACACTTGCGATATCAGTGTCTTTGATGTTTTGTTCATGACCACCGATATGTAGGGCATCATATTGCTCCATGCGTATATAATCTCTGGAATTTCTCATTATATTTTTGGCGTACTGTGGGAGGATAAAATGTATTTATGTGTTCATTAATTTACAAATGATGATATTGTAAATGTGTTTAATTAATACCGATGAAAGCAATATGCATTTTCATTAGACAATTAACGCATACTTACAAATATTTCATAAAACATTTTGGTGCAGATCAAATGGATTAGACATTGTTAAGAAAAAGATCTGACCTGCCTTTTCACTCACTTAATTATTATAGTAGTTTTCACTTTGTGACGCTATTAAACTCACTTCTGTCTATCTATCCTTTTGTTGCTCATGGCTGTGAGTATTTTGATGGCATATTTTTTTTTTTTTTTTTTTTTTTTTTTGGGGGGGGGGGGGGGGTTCCTCTTGTAGCTAGACAACCTTCCGTAAATGTGTAACTATGAATATTACTTGCTGATCTATTATGCTTCTGTGTGATCAACTATTAAGCTTTACTTTTGCATGTTCTTAATGTGATGTAGCTTTGCTTTTGCATGTTCTTAATGTGATGTTGAAATAAGTCACTATAATTGGTTGTAAGAAAGAGAGTTCTGGATCAACTCTGCTGATGATATATTCACCCATGTCCACCGCCTCAAAACATCCAGCATTAATTCTCTTGTTTGGCATCTGCCTCTACTCCCTTTGTTTCTTTCCAGTCTTCACGATGCTCTCCAATGCCTCTCTTCTCATCAGATGACCAAATAAAGCTGTTTATGGCTTCCTTCTTGTTGTATATAGTGTTCTGGTTTCATTAGCCTCTTTCATGCAATCGTTGTTAGTTAATATGGCAGTCCAAATATTCGCAACATTCGCCTCAGGAACCACATCTCTGTTGCTTGCAAGTTCTTTCTAATTTGATCCTTTACATTCCAAGATTCACTTCCATATAGGAAAGGATGTTCTACAACCAAAACAAGGATTTCTTACAACCAATTATAGGGACTTATTACATAAGATACTTTTCATTTCCTGAAATGCAGATTGTGCTTGCCATATTCTGCTTGTATTCTATGTCTGTCTGTGTTTTAAATGGCCGTGGGTATTTAACATGATCCACTTGGTTAAGAATGTTATTTCTATTTCCATTTCACATTTTGATGTCACCTTTTTTTCTTTGATATCACCAGTGTTACTGTTTTCTTTATATTCAAAGAAAGTTCTTTCTTTACGCTCTACATTTATCTACGCTCCAACAATTATTGTAGATCTTAAGCATTATCCGCCACTAATACTTTGTCATATGCATAGCGTATATTGTTTTATTTTAACCATCGAATAGTATTCCCGGCTTCTTTTGGAGAATGGAAAAACAGCCAGGCCAAATATAATCACAACAGAAGCATTAGAAATACTGGGATCATTTGCAGTAGAAATAGTAACCAAAATTTTGAACCTAGTGATATGCTACAATCTGCATTTATTACTATACCGAAACGACATGGAACAATTGAATGCGACGATTTTCGTACAATTATTCTCATGTAAAGAAACCAGCCAAACAGAGACCGCAAGAATACCGCATGATGAGAACACAAAAGAATAACCATCTGCAAATCTAACCATTAGAGAACTCCTGTTTGCGGACAGCCAAGCACTAATAGCAAAATCAGAAGCTGAATTACAAGACCACATAAATAGTCTAAACGAAATGTGTAGGGAACATAACATGGAAATTAACACAAGCAAATAGAGATAATGACTATAACTAAAGAAGAAGAAAAAAACCAACAATAATTCACCTAAACAAACATTCCTTGAAACAAGTAAAGAGTTTCAAGTAACCAGGAATTATAATATCATCAATTGGCAGATCGGAAGAAGAGATCGAAAACAGATGCAATAAGGCAAACCAACTGATTGGACAAATATACTAAAGAATAAACATGTATCAATAACTACTAAGGAAGCACTCTATAACACAATCTTCCTACCAGTTCTATGCTAACAATGCCAAACCTGGACAATGACAGAAAAAGAGGAAAGAAAAGTCACAACAACAGAAATAAGATTCCTGAGAAGAATACACAAGGTATCAAGAAGAAATAAGATCAGAAATGAAGAAATCAGGACTAAAATGGGGGTTGTAGCAGCATTAGATTTTATTAGAAAGCAGCAAGTCAAATGGTTTGACCATGCAAGTAGGTTACCATTCAACAGCATACCACAACAAGCAATGATGTACAGACCAGATGGAAACAGAGGAAGAGGCCCACCACGTAAACGTTGGACGGAGAGAATAACAGAGTCCATGGGAATATCGATATATGAAGCCCATAATCGGGCACTCTCATGATGTTTATACTTCACCTCGACTCAGCAAGGTACATGAGGACATGATGAGATGAGATGAGATTCTCATAATCAATGTCTTTAAACGTATACTTAGAACTATAATGAAAACAACAAGAAAGAAAATAAAAATGGAAAGTGGTGAAGAGCTTTATGGATGTGTGGAATGATGTGGTACAAACAAAGCAATATACACATTAAGACACAGAAATACATATAAGTGTGTTTCATACGCCAAGGCTTTTGCTAAGATAACACATGATGGGCTGATTAAAATGTACAAAGAAATAAAAATTGATGGGACAGATCTCACAAAAATAAAGAATATTTTCTGGAATCAAACAGCAGCAGTTAATATGGGAAATGGGGAGGATAATTATGCACAAATAAAGCTAGGAGGACGACAGGGATATGCTGTGTCACCTGACCTCTTCTCTCTACATATCGAAGTAATAACTAGAGACATCAAAGAGAAGAAAGAAATACTAATTAAAGGTCACAATATAAACAATTTACACCATGCAGATGTCACAGTTTTCGTGGCGGAAAATGCAAAACATATATAATAATTGTTGGCACTGTAGTAACACAGAGTGCAAAGAAATTACTCTCCTTAAAAATCAAGAAAACAGTCATCATCATGTGTCATGCCGATAGGCGGTAATGCTTCGTCACCTCACACGATCACCAGAGTCGTGGATCAGCTTTCCGTTCTTGTCCCAACCATATAACGTGGACAAGCCATCTAGGTATTTACTTCTCTGCTTTCCCCTTGCTCTTTTCCCCTCGATCGATCTTGCCAGTTTTTACCAAGTTCTCCAGCCGATTTCTTCTCATAATGTGTCTCTAATCAGTTTACAGGTTTCATTTGTTTCTTGTAGGACTTGGTCATTGGTTTTTATGTCTGTCCATGGCATTCTTTTCATTTTAAGGAAACAATGGTTATATAAAATAAAAAGTTGACACCAAAATGTGAAATGACAATATGACGGTTAGAATCAGCAGTGGTTCGAATCGCATCGGTAACTTACGGGGTATGTGAGCCGGCCGCTCAGAAAGCAATGGCAAACTACTGAGTGTAATCTTGCCAAGAAATCAACATAAAGCTGAAAGATGCTGGTGTTGATAGCTAGGTCCTGCAAAGGATATGCAAAAAAAAAGGGGGGGGGGCAATTATAACATCTGGCTTGAAACAGGTTGATGCACTAACGCCGCTCCTTTTCAATCTGGCTCTAGAGAAAGTTGTAAGGAAGGTAATGAAGGAATCTGCTATAGGAGGAACATCCAGAATGCTTGGTTATGCAGATGATATAGATATTATAGGGGAAAATGAACAAAAGACATCAGAAATACTGACTCACTTAAAGGAAAAAGCTCAACAAATGGGGCTGGTTATCAAACAAGATAAGACAGAATATATGGTAATTTCAAGAAAAAGAACAGCTAAAAACTCTGGCCACATACAAATAGATAATATGACCATTAAAAGAACGGAAACATACAAATACCTGGGTACAATCTTCAACTGCTCTAACACAATAAGGGAAAAATACAAGCTAGAATCATCTCTGGAAATAAGATATACTATGCACTACAACATCTGCTAAAATTAAATGCGTCTCGTAACACCAAGATGACAATATACACAACACTGTACAGACCAGTTGTGTTGTATGGCTCTGAAACCTGGAGCACAACTAAAGGAGACGAAGCCTTGTTACAAACCTTTGAGAACAAAGTCTTAAGACGCATCTTTGGGCCCATTAGGGATACACAAACTGGAGAGTGGAAAAGAAGAAGCAACAAAGACATTTATGATCTGTTTAAGTCCCCGCAAATCACTAGTATCATGATGGCTAATAGCCTGCAATGGCTGGGGCATATAGAAAGAATGGAAGATAATAGGGTAACAAAACTCGCTTACACTCAGGAAATAAATGACCGTAGACCCCGAGGTAGACCAAGAAGACGGTGGAGAGATAATATATATACAGTCCTACAAGCACTTGGAATCAACGACTGACAAGAGAAGGTCAACCAGAGAGACGAATGGAGACGGCTTGTATCTGCAGCAAAGAACCTCAATGGCTCGGAATGCTGAAGAAGAAGAAGAAGAAGAAGAAGAAGAAGAAGAAGAAGAAGAAGAAGAAGAAGAAGAAGAAGAAGAAGAAGAAGAAGAAGAAGAAGAAGACGAAGAAGAAGAAGAAGAATTATAACATCAAATGGAAGATGCCCTACCGAGATTAAAACAGACTAGTGAAAGCATAAGCTGCATTTCAGACAATGACAGGTATTATATGCAATCTGTCACTATAATTGTGTGTAAGATGGAGAGTACTGAAATGTTTTACTGTATGACAGTGAATCGTGGAATACAAATTAGAAAGATCTTGGAAGCAACGGTGATTTGGTCCCTGAGAGAAATGTTGCGTATTCCTTGGACTACCAGTGTAACATACAACGACTGTCTGAAAGAGGCAAATGAAACTAGAACATTATATACAACAATAAGAAAGAGATACACGGCTTTCATTAGTCACGTGATGATAAGAGAGGCAGCTGAGAACATCATGACAACTTGTAAAATGAAGACACAGAGAGGCAGAGACAGGCGAAGAGAAATGATGCTGGGTGGGCTCAGGTAGTGGCATATGTAGTGGCATATATATATATATGCAATCAAATATACATCATATTGCACATTTGTTTTTCATAAGTTCCATCATGCAAATCAAACTGGTTCGGCTTTCCGTGTCGGTACGAGTGTCACTGTGTCAATAACAACTGCAACACAAATGGAGAATGTTATTCGTATTCATCGTGTCAAAGAGGATGGTTCGGGCCGTCTTGTCAGTACGGTATGTGTTGTTTCATATTTCCTTATTTTAATGTTTAAATATTTGAGTTACAGGTGTAAGAGACTACCTTATCTTGTGCATGTTAAACTACAGTTATTTATTACCCAAAGCAGCGTTATGCTCGGATATGATTTCTGAAAGTTACTAAAACCATGTCTAGGTAACAATAGCATATCCCTTGTTGTACACATTTTTATAGCTTTAACATGTCTCAGCTTGTAGTAATGTTATATGCACTTAGGGTAAAGGAACACCAACCTTAGCTAAATAGCCAAGACTGCTCAAAGGTTACTCATTGATTCCAGTTGACACACATTCCCAGAGCAGCGCTTGTTACATCTTGTCGTGTTCGCAATGCAGTTCTCTTGAGTACCACGGGATTGTGCAGCGCTGAGACCATGGTAGCATTTCTCAAAGTCACCTGTAATTTCCAGGGACAATCATATAGCCATTTACGTTAATGATAACATATTTCATGCAAACGCATATTTACGTTGTCGTTTCTCTTCTGTCACGTAGATAGAAGCCATTTACATAATCCTCCATACATCCTTGTAGGTTACTTTTTGTAAAGCTGGTTTCAAGTTTAGTCCTCGGATGATCGATGACTGATACATGTTGTTTGATGATATTGTTCTTTGATTTTTGTTGTCTTCCATGTTAGTCGCATGCTGATCATTCACGCTGTCGGCATTTCAAAACGAAAACATGTATAATTGTTCCTCTTGTGTCTGCATTTTGTGCATTTGCAGGTATTGGTGGCATATGGCCAGGGGGTATATTGTGTCTCTTTATGTAATTACAACCGCATTTCATGTTTCTCATTTCCATGCTATGGAGCCGAATTTATAGTTTATATTTATTCATCATCATCATCAAGTGCCGTGCCGGCTGGCGTAGACGTTCATGGCTCTCCATAGATCTCGGTCTTTGGTTTTCTGGATCAACTCTGCTGCTGATATTCCTCCATGCCACCGTCTCAATCCATCCAGCATCATTTCTCTTGGTCTGCCTCTGCCTCTCTTCCCCTCGATCTTTCCAGTTGTTATGATGTTCTCCAATGCCTCTCTTCTCATCACGTGACTGAAGAAAGATGTTTGTCTCTGTCTTATTGTTGTATATAATGTTCTAGTTTCATTAGCCTGTTTCAGGCTAATTAATATATGTATATAAACCATAGTAGATAGGTTGAGTAGTATACAGTCAGATGTTGTCTTCTCCAGTACTGAGTTTTTATTTATGCATTTTCGATGTATGTCTTCAGAAACTGGCTGCTTTCTGGTGACTGATTTTTCAAATTCTTCTCTTTTAGTTTTTACTGCTACGTTATTTGAACTGGTCAGTCTAGAGCAGTATCGGTTCTCCCAGCATGATTGTGTGGTCTCTCTGTTGATTTTTTGAGGCTATCAATTGTCACTCTTATTCGTTACTTTTCCACTTTTCAGAATTGTAAGCTAACACTTAATATGTTTCTGAATGATCTAAAAGATCCACATAGACAGCTAAAAGCAACGATCGAATCAATGCCAGTTACAACTTCATGTATCCCAATTACTACATTCTGCTTGCACACTTGCTGGATTTCCTGACATTCAGCGTATGGGGAGGCAACGTGATAGAAAATCACAATCTCTTACTCCACAATTTGTTCTGAAAGCTTCAGATTTGCATTGTAATACTCTCACGTAAATGTGTTTGTTCTGTTAAAACTGAATGGATTCCTATACTTTATTTACCGGTTTCATTAACACTCGATGTTGTGGAATCAATGTTGTTGGACTATTGTTTCTTGGCGAGGAGTTCAACACATGTTTTAAGGGTTTTATTAAAACCGAATGGTTTAAAATACATGTTGGAATTTTGCTTATTGGCAAAATCCTATAATTGTCCTATTGAAATATAAGTGAAAACCATTTTCTACGTTGATGAAGCAAACATGGATCTCTCTTTCACACTCAGTTTTCGTTACAGTCAGTGGTCTGAGTGTAAGGCTAAGGTCTTGAGTACTTCACTTTCTTTGGAATCTACACCGAGTATCACCTGCGTGTGACTCAGCGGCGGAGATCTGAGTTGCCTTCTCCAGAATTCTAGGATAGGCACCAAGGGCAACACAGAGACTAGGTTTGACTCTACGGTTAGCGCAACATCGGTTATTATCGCTGCTGAACACTTCTCATAACTGATTGAAGTCAGGGCATCTGAGACATAAAATGACCAACTCTACTCAAATGAATTGCATCTGACCTATGCAAATTAACAGAAGACCAAAATTGCTCTGTAAAAATTTGTAGCAGCTGAATCATAAAAAAACAACAACAACAATTGGAACGGTTAGGACAACATTAATCATACTAAGCGCATGCATATTTCATGTGACAACATAGGATAGCTTTTACTTGGCATACTTCTGTGGGCTCTTGATCCGATGACTCGCCGTATACATACCAATCAGCCTCTCGAACCCTACGTAGTTGTGGACAGGGTGAGCGGAGCCGCGTGCCCTATGTGACCTTCACACACATGACCCACACGTACGTCGGGACTGTTAAGACCAAACCATATCGTCAACTACTTCTATATCCGCTATGAAAGCAAACTGCTTGAATTCACCCTTGTTCTCAGTTTGAGGCATCGACGTTCGAGCGTTGCTAATCGTCCCTCGTTTTACTCCACGCTTGTGTCATACATTGGTCTTGTCAATGATGACTCTTTGGATCCGCTTCCGTTTCCCATACTTCTCCCGTAGTTCACGCGCAGCCATGTTTTCCCTCATTTGCGCACTCAAGATGTCCATTTTCGCCCACGTACGTGGTTCCCCAAAAACACCCCCTCTCCCCCTTTCCCCGCATCCATCATTTCAGCGATCCCCTAGCACTTTAGTCTATAACTGTTCCCTATTATACTGTTCGCTCACGAAGACGACTCTTCTCCCTTAACAGTGTGTTCTCCTGTTCTCCTCTCTTATTTATATGCCATTAGATGGGCTCGTGGCGTTATTAAACTTTAGCTACATGACATGCCCGTCATACTAACGTGTTGCTCGTGTGCCGACGAAGGCTATGACCACAAAGTCCATTTTGTTACTCATGATCATGTTTTAGCAAAGCGTACCATCTGCTTCTCGTTTTTTTTTTTTTGATAATTAATTATGTGGCAACATGGAGTTGTGAATCTCGATCATTTAACGCATCCGTTGAAAACATATATGTATTTTGAATGCACGTGTTACAGGAGAGTATTACAAATGCATTAAACGAAATAGAGAATAATCACATCTATCCAATAAGAACTCAGCATTGAAATATAATAATTATTATTACAAATACAATTGAGAATAATTAAATGTTTTGGGAATGTAATAGGAAATGACTGCCCGAATAAAAAAAAAAAACATTCATATGAGGAGAGGCTCACCGGCGAAGCGAAGAAGAAGCAAACCACAACGTAGATGGATTCTTGGTGTCATAGACACCTTACATACAAAATCCACAGAGGTAGAGCATCTGGTTTATGATAGAGATACATTTAGAAAATTAAAAAAAAAAAAGCAACTGTTACATGGCCATAGTTCTGCATGGCGAAGTTCATCCACTGGATGATGATGATGTCGATGATGGTGACGATGATGATAATCATGAAGATTAACATTCTACACACATATAATTAGTTAATGTTGTATATGCGTTTGTTTGTTTTTTTTTTCCTTTTTTTTAAGCGTTGATGGCGCAGAGTTTAGTACGCTTGTGTCTTGGAATTTGATTTTCATTGACCAGGGTTCTAGCATGGGTAGCAGGGTATTTTCCGAGAGATCCATACGAATGGCGTGATGTTAGCCTATCACAAATCAAGTTCCAATTGATCTATAATATGGAGCCGACATTACATACCAAATACTTTACATGGCGCGAAAATTGATTAGAAACATGATTTATTTTACTTTGTAACATATTTTTAGTATTAGTAGTGCAACTTAAGGTATAACAAAAGGAAGAACAGCTTCTTTTGCCACGGTGAACAAGAGTGAATAGAGCGCAACACTGATCATTTTAGGGTCGACGAAACAACAGGAAAAAAGAGAAATCCTACCACCGTCCACAGTTAGCAAGAAAAGGATAGAGTTCGGACAGAAGATTTCAGGATTCTTTTAGACAGAAGACCGTAGTGTATACACTCCCTTACATAGAATTTTTCCTAACGTTGTATCAACAATAGTGATGACATACGTTAATGTGTAAATCAACTCACAGATTAAACAACAAATTAAGAACAATACATGCATCGGTTTATTGGTGGATTTCTGGAGACAACTAATTTTCAAACAACATACAGGCATTATGACACCACTAGAGACCATCAAAAGTTACTAAACAATAACTGGAAAATGTAGATGGCAGCAAACAGTGTATGTATTTCATATGAACACATCTCCTCGCTACCACCAGTCATTCAGCCGTCTCAGGACAAAGACTCCACAGGACTACAACCGCACCAGTTGAGAACATAAACAACACCCTCGTGGCAAAAATACAGACACTGACTGTGCTCACCCACACAAAACTACACACCCAGGTATAACCAGGTACGATGTCAACACTGATTAGGTTTCCCTACGCCAGACACATAGCACCACTTCCCAACATTAACTGGTTTCATGCACCTCAGACAACACAACACCTATGTACTGACAACAATTAAGAGACAAGGCAACATCTTGATGCTAGTTAGGTTTTCTCACTCCAGCCAACACTACATTCAGACATGTCCCAACCTTTATGGTGTTAATCCACATCAGACATCTTTGTGCTGGCAACCATTAGACACCATGTCATTACTGACCAGGCCTCTCCACATTAGACAACACAACATATTTGTACCAGTGGTAATCAGACACTAAAATACAACATCAATTCTGATTAAGTCTCTCCTCATCAGACACACTATTTGCACTGGTCACAGCATCTCAACATACAATCTTCAAACAAGCTAAATTTATCAAAGAAACTCTAATAAGATTTCATGCATTGATTCTTATCCAACAGCAATCCTGCACCGCCCAACAGAGCATCTTTTGGGGGTTTCCTACATATTCCATGCCTGCATTAACCCCAATAAAGTGTACACTCAGCTGTAGATCAACACCACTGTTTTAGTGCACTATATGTCTAGAATCAAACATAACTCATCGCCCTATAACCTGACACCTCGCCTTTTCATTGTATTGTTACACACCACACCAACTATTGCTCTATGCTGGACATTGGGTTGAACAGATGCAGTATAATTGAGGTAAAGTTCCCTTCTTCTCACTATGATTCCTTCCACATATCAATTTATCTTACATTACCTCTCTATGCCACTCTGCACACCAACAATCACCATTAGTTTGGCATCACAGTGTCATAATACACCATTAAATACATAAAACACAACATAACATACTTGATGTGTCCCATATCCCCTGGCAGATTTTATTCTTCACTAACACCAGTTCCAGATACTCATACCCTGAGTGCTTCCTCAGGGACGCCACAATTGAAATACACTAATATCTCATCCGCAATAACTTCAGTTACATTGTCACCACTTTTACACACTCAGCCATTTAAAGAATAAAGATATATAATTTCCAACGCTCTGTGGTGGCCGGCTCATGGATTTCCCACATTTTATTCCTTCTTTCAAAATGTATGTTTTCTACTACCTTCCGTGTTTCCCACATGTAACTCCTCACACCAACAAAAATTATTTGACCTCAATACATAATATCGTGGGTACACAGGATACTCAGCCATGTCTCATAGGAGACACCCACACACACACACACACACACACACACACACACACACACACATAAAAGGCTTACTAATGGGTGAGACGTGGCATCATCATGCATGTGGCCCACATTAAATAATATTCATAATAACAAGACCTAACGTAATATCAACATCTATATCCACACTGCTATCAAGTCTAGCATTAATATTGGCTTTACCTTTAAGTGGCCACCTCAAGAACAAAGGCCATACTATTTCATACGCCTTTCCCTGCGGTGTCTCGGGCCTTCGCTCTCCTGTCTGCATAAATACTGTTAACATAGTATTTTTATACTACCTACATACTCCATCAACTTCCAGATTCGATTGGGACACTTACATTTTTTAGTTTCTACAGCATTCTGTCCTTGTTTACCCCTGTTCATCTAACGCTATTTTGTAAATGCCGGCGATCTGCGCGGACCGTCTGCACAACAGACTTTGAGAGAAGAGCTATACAACTATTCTTGTTTGCTGTGATTTATTCAGCACGGCATCCCCCTCTAGTTGTGTTTAATGGTAGAAAAATCAGTTGAAGTGTCCTAACCAAGAATCAGTACGACACTAACTACACGTTATTCGATTATGCTAGCTTATGCTATTTGTGATTTTCTTGGCAAATTAAGTTCAGTAGCTTCCCATTGCTTTCTGAACGACAGACACTCGTACCTTTTATGAAAATCAACGCAAGGTGGTCTGCTGCCAAGTCGCCGCAGCTGTGTTTCAAACGTGGTATGCGGGAGTATAAATTACGTCATTAATGTGCATTATTATACTTGTTCATTAGGCTGTGTAGCATGTTTGGTCCACACATATCCTTTGCTCGGCACGGAATCAGTTAATAATATATGTATATTACGTTATCTTTCTTGTAGTGGATTTGGTGGCAACAAATACAGCATCCTTAACACCAGCATGGGTTTATGACTATCCAGATACTTTTTGTAATACAGGCCAGGAGATGGTCACTGTTTCCTTAGACGGCGCATTCTTTTTTACCTGGCTTAGACTACGCACTAATATCAAAGGTAGGTTAGAATCTACTTAGTATGAAACTATGTTAATTGCAAACTATGATGATTGATGTTAGACTGTCAATGCGACAGGTTGGTAGCACAAGTATATTTATTACTAGATGTCAGTGATCGATTGTATCTGAAGTGCCATGATGTCTGATGATTCGAAACCCAAGACGATTTTTATGTACGAATCACCTTCTATCCTAACAATTTACTCGCTTCCAAAATTTTCTACCACTGTCAAATATCGTCTACTCAAATCCAAAGCTTAGAAAATCTTCACATGGGGCCCTGAATCGACTTACATATGTGTTAATAATTATAAGACATACTTCACAGAAGCAGGCTTTCTACCAAAACGGAACTTCCTCAAGCATCACCAAATTCATTCCAACTATTTAAACCATAATGACGCTTGCTTATATTGCGTTTCATATTCAAATCCAAAATTGTAGTTGCTACAATATCTTTGTAAAATGATGGTATGTGTCTAATCTAATGACCCTAATAGAAAGCTACGAAGTTGTATTTTTTTTTAAATAACTAACTTCTGGACATGCCGAAAGGTGTTAGTCAAGGGAGTTTCCCTTCATTTCAACAACTTTAATCATCAAGAGGAGCAACTATTTCTGTAACAGTCTCGACATCCTTCTCAGGAGATAATACAACTGGACTCATCCCGTAGAACCGTCTCATTCTCAGAATGAAAGTTTTATATTCTAAAAGACTCATTACTCGCTGTTTTTGCATCTGAGATATATACCTTCTGACACATTTCAGTTATCTTCCGATCTGTCATTCACTCTGTGTGACAATCTGGAACAATGCTGTTTGGCCCGAAGTATGGATAATAATAATCTTCATCTCTCTCACAATAAAAGCAATTTAAAATTGTGCCACAGTTATCGTACAGTGACATTAATGTGTCACCCTAGCAAAATATGTTTTTTTTTTGTCCAAATCATTATGAAGGTGCTAGACAAGAAACAAGCTAGTACGGCCTTAATGTGTTACTTCTATTTTTCTTTAAAGGATGTTGGCCTATATCAATATGTGACACATAAAGAAAATATAGTCTCAAGGCGTAACACATGTCTAAAGGCTGTGGTACTACCACATACAGAAAACAACGATAATATGTTATGACTGCACGTTGTGAATCCTCTACTACCCCATAGCTTTTGAAAGATGTTCTGAAATCTCTACCACAGCGTATCCCTGGTAATGTAAAGGTTCCATAAGAACATCTGAAACTTGACTTGACAAACATTTTAATTAGAGGGAATCAACAACTAAAATGGTGAAAGCTATCAAATATAAAAAAATTTTGAATTAGCATAACCCAAAGACAGAAAAGACATAATTACAGATCTAAGGAAACCACAATAACTTTACATGAAATGTCAGCAAGACACTTAAGACACAATGTTCATCATTTGACTCCTCTGCACTTATTCTCCTAGAACAAAGTTTTTGAATTCAATCTGACAATATGATTATTCAACGAGAACCAAGTCAATATTGCCTTTGTTGGGTTGACCATTGCCCCAGCTTCATCACACCAAGTACTTATGCGATTGAGTTCGGTTTGTAGTTCCACAGCAACATGCTCTCTATCCTTACCCTAACGATACACTAAAACATCATCGGCATATGACAATGTCCTGCCAGGTCCAGTGATCTGCTCACTGGTGATTCTCACTGTGTAGGCGTTGAACAGTACCGGAGATAATGGTGATCCCTGTGGTAGGCCAGGATATATTGTTGTTGGTTCCGAAGTCCAACTGCCACATCTAAAAACTACTTTCCGTTGGATGAGGGCTGCAGCGATCCAACTAAGGAGGAATGGACTTACTTTTAGTTCAAGAAGCTGAAACATTAAAAAATCCAATGGTACTCTGTTGTATGCGTCCTCAAGATCAATCGCTGCAGCAAAGGTTTCAATGCTTGAGTGGAAACCTTCATAGACATCATGGGAAAAGACTGCTGCATTGGTCCAGATTTCTCTTTTTGGACGGTACCCACCCAGGGTAGGTGGGAAAACACCTTGCCTCTCTAGCTGGCTTGATAAATTCCTGGCAATTACCTTCTCCAGCAGCTTGCCTATTGTATTCTGCATGGTTATAATTCGATATCCCTGAATTTTTGTGTGGTCTTTGTCAGGCTTCGGCAAGGGAATCAGATAGCTGTGTAACCATTCCTCCTTGATGCTAGCACTCCCTATACTGTTGTTGTACATGTCTGCTAGTTTTTCTAGCTCATTGTCGGTACACTTATTGATGTCGTCGTATCTTATGCCATAAGGACCTGATCGTCGAATTACAGCCTTGATTTCTTTCACTGTCACTGTGTCTTCATCCGAAGTGTTTTGGGCCTTGCATCTGTCTGAGGTGACCTCCTTGGCCAGATTTCGGCCTCCCATGTCTGTCTGGTTGCTCTGCTCAAGATAGCGCTCAAAGAGGTCTTTGCCCTTGTCCTCGTCAGTCCTCTGCCAGATGAGGTCAGCACCTTGGAAGTCAGAAATGCTCTTATTCTTGACTACACCACTCATGCTTTTATGTAGTGGCCAGAACAATTTTGTGACTTGTCTGTGCTTACTCTTTGACACACCTCTGCCCATTTTTCGCTTTTAACCACCTTGACCGGTTTCTTGAAATAGCTTAGTTTTGTGTGCATCTCTCTTTCTAATTGCATGCAGGGACTAGGATGGCCAGCTCTGTTCTTCTTGGCATTTTGCCATCTCCTTACGCTTATCCACCCAAGCCTTCTCCACCTCGAAATTCCACCACGGTGGCTGCTCCCAGCTTTTTTTCTTGCCCTGAAACTTTCTGCGCTTGTCACGTCTTATTTTACTCACCACATCTTGCCCTGTACTGTCATACTGGAAAGTCTTTACCTTTAGCTTGTGCTGCCTGGTTCTGCCTTTCTCCACCAATATGATGCAAGGGTGGTGGTCGCTGCCGTGGTGTCCTAGGACACCCCATCTACACACTGTAGTGAGTGAAGGTGAAACTAGCGCCAGATCAATAGCACTGTCCTCATCGCCTGAACGGCTTGCTGTCTTGGTGACACAGCCACTGTTGATAAGACCAGGTCAATTGTTTCAAGTGCAGTCTCGAGCTCCTCCCCCTGTGTATTGGAGGAAATGTTTCCCCATGATCTGCCTTTAGCGTTGAAATCACCACGGAAAATAACATTTCTCTCGTGGCCTAATATGCCACTTAAGCACTGCCACTTCTGGGCGTCCATACTCCCATTGCGGGCATAAACATTAACCAACACTAATCGTATACTGGAATGAACTCTCAACGCCTGTATTTGCATATCGTCACTGTCCCAACTGGACATGTCTAGCTCTGACGCCACCATGCTGTCGCGAACGAGAATCGCCATTCCCAGATGTCGTCTGTTGTAGAAACATTTGAAGCCGGCAATTCGGAGTAGCTGATCGCCCAGTTTCGTCTCCTGGAGTGCTACATTGTCGTTCCTGTAAACTAGGGTTTCTAAAATAGAGCCCCGTTGTTTTACACTAGCACAGTTCCAATATAGAATACGGATATTCCTGAGTCCTAGACGGTGACACCTGAGTCTAAAACGTCTCAAACCACCACGCTTACCTTGCTTCTTTATCCCTGCGCGGCTTCCACGCTGCCTCGTTAGGTTGACTGCTGGCTGGTCTGAGAACACATGTTGTTCTGCCATGTTGAAAAAACGAAACACAGAACCCACACACGCTGCTAAAGATTTACTCAAGGATGGCTTCGCTCGATGCACGAACTCCGTAGCACCCGCGCAGATCTTGAGTAGAAACTTCTGGTTTTACATCCTGGCACACCAATTACACGCAAGAGATGAATAAATCCATCCCCTTCGCGAAAAAGGTAACGAACACAAAACAACCCGACCGTCCGTCGCCTTCTTGAAACCGGAAGTTTTCAATCTGAGATCCTGTCTAGTACTACACAGTTATAACACACACAACAGTATCTCAGATGGGTTAGCTGACTTCAGTATATGTAACACTGGGGTAGTCGACAGTTCTTCCTGAATGTGCTGGCATTTCACAGCCACAAAATTCATACAGGATCAGTTCTGCCTACACGTCCAGTACTCAGGAACTCTTCTTTTGAGTGCCACAACTAGGATGCAACTTCAGTTCTTCTGGCGTGGCTAAGACTGGGACCCTAACATTGAAACAAGCAAATCATGACTGTGGGTCCACGGTGATGTTCATGACAGAAAAGCAGGTTCAAGGAGAGGGGTCATACATCATTTATATATATTTAAATATTGAGCACAACCCACTACTGGCAACGCCGATCACATTCTGGTATGAACCTAAGGCCTATCCACGTCAATATGGAAGCACTATACTCGAGTTTCGCCCTCATTTGAGTTCGTCAGTAGTGCATATCCCTGACCGGATCCGGAAACAGTCCCGGATCACGCGTGTGAAGCGGGTGTGTAACCACGCGGCACACACTGGACACACCAAATTATCACAACAGAACATCACAACGCTACCCATCGTAGGCTATACTCAAGATTGCCCAATAGCCGCGACCGACGTCCGTCAATCGAAGGGACCCGAACGATCAGGACTTCTCATTGGCAAGGAACACCAGGCCTCCTAAATCCAGTGAGCAACAATCAACTGATTATGTGGTTGTTTCGGGATTTGAAATTTAAATATTGAGCACAACCCACTACTGGCAACGCCGATCACATTCTGGTATGAACCTAAGGCCTATCCACGTCAATATGGAAGCACTATACTCGAGTTTCGCCCTCATTTGAGCTCGTCAGTAGTGCATATCCCTGACCGGATCCGGAAACAGTCCCGGATCACGCGTGTGAAGCTGGTGTGTAACCACGCGGCACACACTGGACACACCAAATTATCACAACAGAACATCACAACGCTACCCATCTTAGGCTATGCTCAAGATTGCCCAATCGCCGCGACCGACGTCCGTCAATCGATGGGACCTGAACGATCAGGACTTCTCACTGGCAAGGAACACCAGGCCTCATAAATCCAGTGAGCAACAATCAACTGATTATGTGGTGGTTTCGGGATTTGAAATTTAAATATTGAGCACAACCCACTACTGGCAACGCCGATCACATTCTGGTATGAACCTAAGGCCTATCCACGTCAATATGGAAGCACTATACTCGAGTTTCGCCCTCATTTGAGCTCGTCGGTAGTGCATATCCCTGACCGGATCCGGAAACAGTCCCGTATCACGCGTGTAAAGCGGGTGTGTAACCACGATGCACACACTGGACACACCAAATTATCACAACAGAACATCACAACGCTACCCATCGTAGGCTATGCTCAAGATTGCCCAATCGCCGTGACTGACGTCCGTCAATCGATGGGACACGAACGATCAGGACTTCTCACTGGCAAGGAACACCAGGCCTCCTAAATCCAGTGAGCAACAATCAACTGATAACACTCAGTGTTAATGCTGTTGCCTTAGGCGCTTGCAGGCCGATCTGTGGTGGGATTTTCCTCGACAATTGTGTCAAAACAGCTCCACAGGCTGGACTCGTACTGTGTGGCAGTGCTCACAGAAGTCAAAACACTAGTACTGCTACTACTACTAGTAGCTGATGGATCCTGTTGACTTACTGTGTTTGCTGAATCAATAATCGAGTTAGCTGCTAACAGCAGATGGGCTCGTGCATCACTTCTACCACGTTCGGAGAAGAAGCACAGCTTGAATCGAGGATCCAGTAGTGTGGCACAGGTGTAAATACTGTTGGATTCAATGTCCGCAAATCTGCTGCTAACAGCTTCAAGCAGGGCTGCTTTCATAGTTTTGATCCCAGCATCACTACCTTCTTTCTGGAGGAAAGCCAAGAGTGTTTTCACTAGGGCTGTACCAGATTCAAATTTTTGAAATCCGGCCTGAGCCGGATTTGGCCGGATTTACGAAGTGAGATCCGGCCGGGGCTGGAGCCGGAGCCGGAGCCGGATTTCTAAAAATGGACGGATTCCGGATTTGCCGGAGCCGAAATCCCGTACACCCCTAATATATATATATATATATATATATATATATATATATATATATATATATATATATATATATATATTCCAATTCCAATTTTCAAAAACAAAAATTCTAAATTCGGCCTCGTCTAACCTGCTTCATCAGCTGTGGTTATTGTTGAGGTCCGTGGGTTTTGTGGGTTTATTCACCCTAATTCTTGTCTTGTGAGTCCTATCTCGGACTGGTTATGTAGCGTTTATGTCTGTAACGTCAGCGGTGGCATCGGTCGGCGGTTATCCTTTGTGCTCGTCTGTTCTTGTGGTTTTCTTTGTTTGAGTAGGCTCCTGGCTCGTCTGGCTTGACTGACTGCAGTCCTTATAAGAACTTTTCGTAATCCCACTCCAGCTGGGGGGTCGGTCGGCGGCTGTTCTTTGTGCATGTTTCCTTTTGTTTTCTTTGTTGGTGCAGGCTCCTGGCTTGACTGGTTACAGTCCTTAAAAGGACTTTTTATTTGGTCTTTTTGTCTCCTTTTTGTGTATTTTCTGAAGGCGCTTTTCGACGTTTTCATTTTCCTCCTTGTGCCTGTTTTCACTGTCGCGTTTGCGTATCTGCTGCCTAAAGTTTTCTTCCTCCGTGGTCAGCCATGGGACGATTTTACCGTCATCTATATAGTACTCGAAGTCGTTCTCACAGTCGTAGTGTAAGACTGGGTATCCATCGGTTTCCCCCGGAGTTTCTTAGGCTTCTTCTTTTCTTTTTCTTCCCAGTGCCTTCTGAATTCCTCGCGCTTGAGTTCCTCCTTGTTGATTGGGTATTCTGTGCCTCCTTCAGAGATCCGACGGTATAGTAGTTCCCTCTTGGGCGTTGTGGTTGGGCTGCTGGCTTTAGCTTGCGGTTCAGGCTCGGTCTCTTGGTTTTCTTCTTGCGGTTTCTCTGTGAGTTCTTGTGTGGCTTTTGTTGGTTTATTTTGAAAGAGTTCCATTTCAGCTCTATGCAATTCTCTTTCGGTCTTGATCATTTGTAGGATTTCTTCGTTCTCCTTCTTCATGTCAGCCATGCGCTGAATCTCTTGTTTGATGTCGAGCTGGATTTCTTTCATGTCGGCCAGCAGCTTCTCATTATCGCTGGTCGGAGTCGTCATCAGCAGTGTCTTGACTTGTTTCTTCAACTCGTCTATCTGCTTTTGAAGTTGATCTCTTTCAGCTTGTGCTATACCCGTGGCTGTCTCGCCCCTCTGCATTGCTTCCTTGAATGGTGTCTTTGTGATGGTGGCGATCTTTAAGACGTCTCTGTGTCTTTGCGGGTACGGACAGCCCAGGTATCTTGCTCCATGTTTGCCGAGGCAATTGGTGCACTTTCTTTTGTTGTTGGGTGCTCGGAAGTCCGTGTCCAGCTTAGCCAGCGGGCACTCCTTGAAAGCGTGGTGATCGGCGCAGTATCGGCATAATATATATATATATACTAGCTGACACGGCCCGGCTTCGCCCAGACTCTGGTGGGGAGCATCTCATTTAATTCATATAAGTAGTCATATAAGCTCCCGTTCCCGACTGTCTGTCTGTCTATCTATCTGTCTGTCTGTCTGACCCGGCCCAGCCCATGGTGGAGAGCATCTCATTTAAATCATATAAGTAATCATATAAGATCCCGTTCCCGACTATCTGTATGTCTGTCTGTCTTGGGTAAATGGAGGAGGGAGGAGGAAGAGGGAGGTGGAGGAGGGAAGAGGAGGGAGGAGGAGGGAGGAGGAGACAGGAGGAATAGGAGGGAGGAGGAGGGATTAGGAAGAGGAGGGAGGAGTAGGGTGGAGGAGGAGGGGGAGGAGGAGGGAGGAGGAAGAGGGAGAAGGAGGGAGGAGGAGATCGCAGGAGGAGGAGGAGAGGGAGGAGGAGGAGGGAGAGGGAGGAGGAGGGAGGAGGAGGAGAGAGTAGGCGGAGGGAGGAGGCGGATGGAGCAGGAAGAGGGAGGAAGAGGGAGGAGGGAGGAGAAGGAGGAGGGAGGAGTAGAGAGTGGGAGGAGGGAGGAGGCGGAGGGAGGAAGAGGGAGAAGGAAGAGGGAGAAGGAGGAGGGAGGAGAAGGAGGGAAGAGGATGAGAGGGAGGAGGAGGAAGAGGGAGGAGGAGGAATGTGAAGGGAGGAGGTAGAGGGAGGAGGAGGAGGAGGGAGGAGGATAGAGGAGGAGGAGGGATGAGGAGGAAGAGGGAGGAGGAGGAATGTGAAGGGAGTAGGAGGGAGGAGGTAGAGAGAGGAGGAGGAGGGAGGAGGAGAATGGAGGAGGAGGGATAAGGAGGAGAGGGAGGAGGAGGGGGAGGAGGGGGAGGAGGGAGGAAGAAGGAGGAGGGAGGAAGACGGATGAGGGGGAGGAGGGAGGGGTAGGATGGGGAGGAGGAGAAGGGAGGAGAAGGGAGGAGGAGGAGGGAGCAGGAGGAAGGAGGAGGGAGGAGGAGGAGGAAGAGGGAGGAGGAGGGAGGAGGAAGAGAGAGGAGGGAGGAGGAAGAGAGGAGGGAGGAGGAGGGAGGAAGAGATAGGCGGAGAGAGGAGGAGGAGGGAGGAGGAGGAGTAGGGATGAATAGGAGGGAGGAGAAGGGAGGAGGAGGGATTAAGAGAAAGAGGGGGGAAAGGGGAGAAGGAGGAGGGAGGAGGGAGGAGGAGGAGGAAGAGGGATGAGGAGGGAGGAGGAGGGAGGAGGGAGGATGAGGAGGAGGGAGGAGGAGGAGGGAGGATGGTGAAGGAGGAGGAGGAGGAGGGAGGAGGGTGAAGGAGGAGGAGGGGGAGGAGGGAGGGGGAGTAGGAGGGAGAAGGAGGAGGAGGGAGGAGGAGAACGTAGGTGGGGGAGGATGAGAAGGGAGGAGGGAGAGGGAGGAGGAGGGAGGAGGAGGAGAGAGGAGGAGGGAGGAGGTGGAGGGAGAAGGAGGAGGGAGGAAGAGGTAGAAGGAGGAGGGAGGAGACAGGAGGAATAGGTGTGAGGAGGAGGGATTAGGAAGAGGAGGGAGGAGTAGGGTGGAGGAGGAGGGGGAGGAGGAGGGAGGAGGAAGAGGGAGAAGGAGGGAGGAGGAGAGAGGAGGAGGAGGAGAAGGGAGTAGGAAGAGGGAGAGGGAGGAGGAGGGAGGAGGAGGAGAGAGTAGGCGGAGGGAGGAGGCGGAGGGAGCAGGAAGAGGGAGGAAGAGGGAGGAGGAAGAGGGAGAAGGAGGGAGGAGAATGAGGAGGGAGGAGGAAGGAGGAGTAGAGAGTGGGAGGAGGGAGGAGGCGGAGGGAGGAAGAGGGAGGAGGAAGAGGGAGAAGGGAGGAGGAGGGAGGAGGTAGTAGGATGATTGATTGCCATCCCACCAGGTTAATATGTTATCGCGGACCTCAGAGAGAAGTGTCTATGTAGAAGACCATTTCCTGGACGTACGTATTTTGGGAGGGGGAGGAGGGAGGAGGGAGGAGGAGGAAGAAGAAAAAAAAACTACGACAGTTGGCATCTCTGGAATGAAAGGAAGGCGTGTAGAAAATTTCATCTCAATCGGATGGGCCGTTCGCGAGCGTATAAAGGACATACATACATACAGAGATACGCACATCCTAATTTATATATATATATATATATATATATATATATATATATATATATATTGATCAATCGAGCAAATAAATATTACCTGAGAGAAGACAAAAGGCTAAGAAAAAATGGATGACTGAAGAAATATTAAAGTTGATGACAAAAAGAAAACAGAGTAAAATGATAAGCATGCATATCTTCTCCTTCTTCAGCATTCCGAGCCATTGAGATTCTTTCATGGAGATACAAGCCGTCTCCATTCGTCTCTCTGGTTAACCTTCTCTTGCCAGGCGTTGATTCCAAGTGCTTGTAGGTCTGTATGTATATTATCTCTCCACCGTCTTCGTGGTCTACCTCGGGGTCTACGGGCATTTATTTCTTGAGTGTACGCGAGTTTTGTTTCTCTATTATCTTCCATTCTTTCTATATGCCCCAGCCATTGCAGGCTATTAGCCTTCATGATACCAGTGATTAGCGGGGACTTAAACAGATCATAAATGTCTTTGTTGCTTATTCTTTTCAACTCTCCACTTTGTGTATCCCTAATGGGCCTAAAGATACGTCTTAGGGCTTTGTTCTCAATGGTTTGTAACGAGGATTCGTCTCTTTTAATTGTACTCCAGGTTTCAGAGCCATACAGCACAACTGGTCTGATCAGTGTTGTGTATATTGTGATCTTGGTGTTACGAGACGCATTTAATTTTAGCAGATGTTGTAGTGCATAGTATATCTTATTTCCAGAGTTGATTCTAGCTTGTATTTCTTCCCTTATTATGTTGGAGCAGTTGAAGATTGTACTCAGGTATTTGTATGTTTCCGTTCTTTTAATGGTCATATTATCTATTTGTATGTGGCCAGAGTTTTTAGCTGTTCCTTCTCTTGAAATTACTATATATTCTGTCTTATCTTGGTTGATAACCAGCCCCATTTGTTGAGATTTTGCCTTTGAATGAATCAATATTTCCGATGTCTTTTGTTCATTTTCCCCTATAATATCTATATCATCTGCATAACCAAGCAGTCTGGATGTTCGTCCAATAGCACATTCCTCCTTTACCTTCCTTACAAATTTCTCTAGAACCAGATTGAAAAGGAGCGGCGATAGTGAGATAATGAGATAAATAAAGAAATAAGAAATAATTGTGTGAAGGCAAAAGAAAGTTGGTTAAATGAACAGTGAAAGAAAATTGAACTAAATTCTACTAAAACTATGCACAAACAAATCAATGCGATTACAGGAAGAAATATAAGAATAAATACAAGTTGTTTAAAATCAAAAACAGGAAATATATTACTTGAGGAAGATGCTATAATGACGAGGTTGAATGAGTATATAAGAGACTTATATGATGGAGAAAATGCAGAATTAACAGAAGAAAGTAACTTAGAAGGTCCACCTATTCTAAAAGACGAAGTTGATGACGCTATCAAGCATATGAAGAAAGGGAAATCAATTGGGCCAGATGGAATCACAATAGAAGAATTAGAAGTAATGGGAGAATTTGGAGTAGATTTATTCACCAAAATGTTGAATGATATTTATAACAGTGGATATATACCAAGCGATATGTTGAAATCTGTTTTTATAGCTATACCAAAAAGACCAGGAGCAACTGAATGCGAAGCTTTTCGTACAATTAACCTCATAAATCATGTCACTATGCTTCTACTCAGAATTATAATGCGAAGAACAAGGAAGAAAATAAAAATGGAAATTGGTGAAGAACAGTATGGTTTTGTGGAAGGAAAATATGCAAACAATGCAATATACACATTACGAACACAATTAGAAAGTTCAGTAGAGTCAAAGAAAGACATATATTTGTGCTTCATAGATTATACTAAGACATTTGATAAAGTAAAACATGGTGGACTGATTAAAATGTTGGACGATATTAACATTGATGGGAAAGATCTCAGAATAATAAAAGCTATTTACTGGAACCAAACAGCAGCAATTAAAATGGAAAATAAAGACGGATATTATGAACACATAAAATTGGGAGTAAGACAGGGTTGTGTTTCGTCACCAGATCTTTTCTCCCTGTATAGCGAAGTAATAATGAGAGAGATCTCAGAAAAGCCAGGAATAATATTTGGAGGTTATAATATAAATAATATACGCTATGCAGATGACACAGTATTGATAGCGGATAATACAACAGATCTACAATTGTTGGACATTGTAGTAAAAGAGAGTGCAAAGAAAGGACTCTTCTTGAATATCAAGAAAACAGTAACAATGGTGGTATTAAAGAAACAGGTGACACCCAAATGTAAAATAGAGATAGAAGGGAAAATTCTTCCTAGCGACATTCTATCTAATGACGTTTATAACATCAGATAGAAGATGCACAACAGAGATCAAGAGCTGAATAGGGCAAGCAAAGGCTGCATTTAAAAAAATGAAGAATATTTTATGCAATAAGTCGATATCATTGAATGTAAGAAAGAGAGTGCTGAGGTTCTATATAGAACCTGTTTTGCTGTATGGTTGTGAATCTTGGAATATAAATGAACAAATTAGGAAGAGATTGGAAGCAACAGAGATGTGGTTCCTTAGACGAATGTTGCGAATTCCTTGGACTGCCAAAGAAACTAACGATGAATGTCTTAAAGAGGCTGGCGAAACTAGAACAATATACACACCAATAAGGAAGAGAAAAACAGCTTTTTTTGGGTCATGTGATGAGAAGAGAGGCACTGGAGAACATCGTGACAACTGGAAAGTTCGAGGGGAAGAGAGGCAGAGGCAGAAAACGAGAAATGATGCTGGATGGATTACGACGGTGGCATGGAGGAATATCAACGGCAGAGCTGATCAAGAAAACCAAAGACCGAGATCTGCAGGGAGTCATGAACGCCTTCGCCAGTCGGCACGGCATTTGATGACGATTTTATATATATATATATATATATATATATATATATATATATATATATATATATATATATACGTGTGTGTGTGTGTGTGTGAGTGTGTGTGTATGGTGTGGGTGTGTGTGTGTGTGTGTGTAGGTGAGTTTTTTCACCTTGCCACATTATTCTCTCTGCAGTGTAACATGATTTTCATGTTAGTTACCTGGTGCCTTTTCCCAATAATCGCAGTGTGCAGTGGATTATGTGTGACAATACTGTCCCGAAGGTAGATAGTGCTCTAAAGATTCTTGTTCTGTCTCTCAATTGTGTGCGTGTATGTGTGTGTGTGTGGGGGGGGGGGGATCAGGGAGATACCGCATCGCCCTGTATGTTTAATCTTGTATGCATCCGTGTATGGTAACTGGCTTCTATATTCTTTCCAGTCTCTCCCAGTGAGAACTGCTTAGTGTGAGGATCGTCAGGGCGTAATCAATCACCCTTGTATTGGAAACTTAGGTGACACTGCTCACAGTTTGCCGCTGCCATTTCCCTCATCACAGCCATGCCTCTCCTAATTTCCGTTACCATATGGCTTGTCTAATCTCATCTCATCATGTTCTTCTTGTACCTTGCGGTGTCGAGGTGAAGTATAAACAGCAGGAGAGTGCCCGCTTATGGGCTTCATGTAACGATATTCCCATGGACATATTATTCCCTGCGTCCATCATTTACGTGGTCGGTCTCTTCCTCTGCTTCCATCTGGTCTGTACATCATTGCTGTTTGTGGTCTGTACATCATTGCTGTTTGTGGTATACTGTTAGTTGGTAACCTACTTGCAGGGCCAAACCATTTGACGTGCTGCCTTCTAATACAATCTAGTGCAACTATAACCCCCACTTTAGTCACGATTGCTTCATTTCTGATCTTATATCTTCTTGATACATTGAGTATTCTTCTTAGGAATCTCATTTCTTTTCTTTTCTTTTTTGCTGTCATTGTCCAGGTTTGGCATTGGTAGGAAGATTGTGTTGTAAAATGCTTTCTTAGTTGTTATTGATACATGTTTGTTCTTTAGCAATGGTGTCATTTGTCCAATGAGTTGGTTTGCCTTATTGCGTCTATTTTCGATCTCGTCTTCTCATTTGCTATTTGATAATATTATATTTCCTAGGTACTTCAAACTCTTTACTTGTTTCAAGGGATGTTTGTTTAGGTGAATTGCTGTTGTTTCTTCTTTAGTTATAGTCATTAGCTCTATTTCACCTGTGCTAATTTTCATGTTATGTTCCCTACACATTTCGTTTAGACTATTCATGTGGTCTTTTAATTCAGCTTCTGATGTTGCTATTAGTGCTTGGTCGTCCGCAAACAGAAGTACTCTAAGGTGTAATTTGCAGATGGTTCTTTTTGTGTGTTATCGTCATTCGGTGTTCTTGCGGTCTCTGTTTGGCTGGTTTCTTTACATATGTTATCTATATATGTTATGAACAAGAGAGGGGACAGGACACAACCTTGTCGTACTCCGGATTTCATGCTGAAGTGTTATGAGTGTCATATGGCTTGTGAGCTAAGAAAAAGCCTGACTCCTATGGAACAACACTCCCCCGTACTTCATTGCAGGTGTCTTTTCCACAAACAAAGAGCATAAACTTAGAGGGTGTTGCAGTATTGGCAATACAGATGTGTGTCTTCGTGCATGCCTTTTCACCAGATGTTTGGATTTTTCTAAATATGTCATTTGTTTGTTTCTTCCTTAGTCAGTCCTCAAGACTTCTTAGTTCAGCTCATGGACGCTAACGGTATCGCTGTAGAATGCGGCAATATGTACACATCCTCGGTCAGTGATACAATACTGGACATACATTGCCAGAGAGGGGAATTCTTTCAGAAGCTGAACATTGCCGGGGCTGGGGTGAAGTGGTTGTGCTCCGTGATGATTAGTGGAGGTAAGTCTGTGAACAGTGAACCGTAACACAATAAAGACAATTAACACATAATCAGTACAATCTATAGTGGTCATTAAGCGATGTCAATAATTAATATCCACATAAAATGCATAAATAAATACAACCACAGACAAATGCACACATTCATGAACCACACGCAGACAAGACATATACATATATATGTGTTTAGATAATATTATACGCATCTGCTGAGCATATATGGAACTTAAATTGCCGAGAAAATCACAAATAGACAACAAATAATAGGGTTTATTGCAACGTCCTGTAAAGATCATGAAACATGTGTAACATTTAGTACAACATTTAGCAGATGCGGTTGTTGCACACAGTAAACAAAGTTGGGTTAGAATTAAATTTTACGAAGACTCGGAGTATGGTCGTCACTAGGAAGAAGGAAATACCACAATGTAATATAGAAGTAAATGGAAATATTCTTATACATGTGAATCGGTACAATTATCTCTGAACGGTTATACCATCTGATAGGAGATGCCTTGAAGAGATTGGAACAAGAATCGCCATGTGGAATGTACCCTATTTCAATATGAAAAACATACTGTCCAATAACAAGACGTAATTTGCGACGAGAAGAAAAAGAGTTCCAGGTGCTACATAGAACCTGTATTTGTGTATGGATGTGAAGCGTGAACAATGAACAGACAAGCTGAAAAAACATCTGATTGCTGTGGAAATGTTGTTTCTGAATAAAATACAAAGAATACAATGGGCAGACAGAAAGACTATTGACCACGTCCTACAAGAAACACATGAACATCGTACACTTATTAGAGAAATTAGACTTAGACAGTACAACTATTTTGGTCACGTTATGAGAAGAAATCGATTGGAGAACTTTTTGACAACTGGCAAGATCTAGTAGAACAGTGGTTCTCAACCGGTGGGGAATTCACCCCTAGGAGGGAATTGTTGGGGTTTCCAGGGGGGAATGAAGATTATTTCAAGATCGCGTTAATACAAGAACCGATTACTTGATCTTGTTTTTTCCTTCATACTTGGCGATTCTTTACGTCTCACCCTTCTAACATTCATTTTATAAAGTAAGTAGACCCACAAATCAAGTCTTATGTGGACTTCTAGACTTGTTTTAGTATGTTTTAGTTTAGTTTAGTTTAGTCGATGGATCATCATCATGGCACACGGGTGCAATCCATAAGTGCTCCGTTTTCCTCCTAACTCAAATCTGAGTCTGGAGAAACTCAGCTCAGTGCACGAACTCCGTAGCACCGGCGAAAATCCTGAAAATACTTTGGGTAGATTTTTAACTCCAAATTTTGCCCGGGCAGCGCCGTTAAGCTACTCCTTTTTGATTCCCAACTGCTAAGGGATTTTTTACGTGCGCAACAATACACACGTGCGTCCGATCTCACTACCCAGAGACAAGGGGACATTTATTACTAGAGGTCCACGTGACAAATTCCCGGCATCACCGGGGCTTGAGCCCGGGACCTCCAGCACTCGAGGCGGACACCATACCTCGAGACCACGCAGCTCCCCCCCCCCCCTCTTTTAGTATGTGCTTCCATTATTACGTATACTGTGTAGTGGCGGGAGGCGGGAATTCTTAGGTAGGAAATACGAAAGGGGGGGGGGGGAATGATGTTGGGGAAATATAGTGAAGGGGGGCACGGGCCAAAAAAGGTTGAGAACCACTGTAGTAGAAGAAGATCGTGGATCACCACGACTCTGGTGTCGAGTGAGAAAGCCAAACAAAACTGCCGACGTGTATCGGCATGGCACATGATGAATGAACCAGCTGCATATTGATGACTTCAAACAAACTTGGTACAACATGAGAAGTTGTTTTGTTATCACGTCATCCCAAATTACAAGAACTGTCGAGTGCACACTTAGTTCATGAGTGACATGGGACTAAAGTAATTATTCCATTTGTTCCATCTGTGAGGCACGTAAATTGGAGAAACTGCCAAAATGGCACACTGTCAGTTCTGCCTTGCCATTTCAGACCGAGAAAATGCGACAAAAGAGCATGCTTGTCTGAGCTTTCCCCGTCAGTAATGAGATCGTGTCTCTGATTCACACCTTACTTGTGCACTTTATTTCAATTCCCAACACCCAGAAACGGCCGGATACAACTATATATATATATATATATATATGTATATATATATATATATATATATATATATATATATATATATATATATATATATATATATATATATATATATATATATATATATATCTTATATATAAAAGGCAATCTCCGTCTGTATGTCCTTTATGCGTTCGTGAACGGTCCATCCGATTGAGATGAAATTTTCTACACGTCTTCCTCTCATTCCCGCGCTGCCAACTGTGCTATTTTTTTAAAGTGTAAAATCGGCTGCTTACTTAATATTATTTAATTTTTCATTATAATTTCTACATAGCAAGGGGATTTAACTCTAGAACAGTTATTTCAAGGGGCATAACTTTTAATAACTTTTTTGTATATCTGATAGTCATAGTGTTGCATCGTTTTCAAAGATTTATAAACTCTTTGTCTATAGTTATATACAGGCATATGAGTTATAATAAATAATGATACAATCTTTAAGGCATTTTCAAATTTTTCATAAAAATAATGCATAATGCATAACATTGTAACTCATCTTTTTATGCTTAAGAAGTTATCTACAGTCGTGTAGGTGATTAGAAACAGTTTTCATTAAAAATAATGGATGGTGTGTGGAAGGACATTCTTTTCAGTTCCTTTTTTTTTTGTTGTATGAATTTAATGAGACGCTACTCGCCAGGAGCTGGGCGAAGCCACGCCGGGTCAGATAGACAGACCCACCTTTTCACTGCAGTTATCTACAGGCATATGCGTTATAATCCTCCTCCTCTTATTCCTCCTACCCTCTTCCTCTTCCCCTCCTCCCTCTCCCTCCTCCCTCTTCCTCCTCCTTTCTCCTCCCTATTCCTTCTCCTACCTCCTCGCCCTCCTCCCTCCTCATAATCACTCCTCTTTCTTCCTCCTCCCTTCTCCTCCTACTCCCTCCCCCTCCTCCTACGTCCTCCCCCTCATCCCTCCTCCTCCTTCTTCCTCCCTCCTCCTCCTCCTCCCTCCTCCTCCTCCTCCCTCCTCCTCATCGCTCCTCCTCCCTCCTCATCCTCTCTCCTCCTCCCTCTTCCTCCTCCCTCTACCTCCTCCCTCCTCCTCCCTCCACATCCCTCCTCCTCCCTCTTCCTACTCCTCCCTCCTCCTTCTCCTTCTCCCTCCGCCTCCTCCCTCCTCCTCCCCTCTCCTCCTCCTCCCTCCTCCTCCACCATCTCCCTCTCCTCCCTCCTCCTCCCTCCTCCTCCTCCCCTCCTCCTTCTCCCTCCTCCTCATCCCTCCTCCTTCCTCCTCCTCCCTCCTCCTCCTTCTCCTACCTCCTCCTCCTCCCTCCTTTCTCCTCCTCCTAATCCCTCCTCCTCCCTCCTATTCCTCCCTACTCCTCCTCCTCCTTCCTCCTCTCTCCTCCTCCTCTCTCCGCCTATCTCTTCCTCCCTCCTCCTCCCTCCTCCACCTCCCTCCTCCTCCTCCCAGCTCCTACTCTTCATTTTTCTTCTTCTGCTGCTGCTGCTGCCGCCGCCGCTCCATTTAACCAAGTTAATTGTTGGGGAAGATGTAAAGATCTTTCAAGTGCTCTTTCAAATACTTTTTGTAAGTTGGTCTTCGTTTATCTAAGGTTGTTCTAACTGCAACCAATAAATGATTAGACAGACAGACAGACAGACAGACAGACAGAGAGGGAGGCACAGACAGACAGACAGAAAGACAGACAGACAGACAGACAGACAGACAGTCGGGAACGGGAACGGGAGCTTTTATTACTACTTATATGAATTAAATGAGATGCTCCACACCAGGAGCTGAGCGATGCCGGGCCGGGTCAGACAGACAGACAGACAGATAGTCGGTAACGGGAACGAGAACTTATATGACTACTTATATGAATTAAATGAGATGCTCCCCACCAGTGACTGGGCGAAGCCGGGTGTCAGCATCCCCAATAAGGGCTTACAGAAGTAATGAGTTAACACTAGGCTAGTAGGGAGACACCGGACAGAAGAGAGACACCGAGTACTATTAATAGCCTCACAAGGAGACACATTTGTGTCAGACCAGAGGTCGATGAGTACAGATGAGCGAGGGCTTTCCCCAAGCAATTGGGTAGCTGGTCCTTGCGAGTAACCGTGATATGGCGGGTTACTCGAACTCACCAGCCAGCGTGCTGGCAAGACCATGCACGCAATAAGGGTTACTGCACGGAGAGTAAAGTGTCCGTGCTTGTCCACGCAATGTGTAGCGTGGGGACAGACTGACTGGAGACGGTAGAGAGAGCAGACGTATCCTTGACCAATGCGATAGCTTTCTAGACCATAGGCAAACATAGGGCTGTTCATTTAGATTGTGAAATACTAGCATCATCTATTCTATCATCATGTCAATGCATTTATGTTGTATGTTTATGATGAAGTACAACGCTCGTAGAGCCATTTAAATGTCGGCTCTGAATAAATTGCATTCCTTTCGCAAATGCCACGAGTTGTTATTTCGTGCGGTGCAAAAGTAGCGGAGTCTTGATAATCTGCAGCGCACAAGTCACTGACACCGGGCCGTGTCAGCTAGTATATATATATATATATATATATATATATATATATATATATATATAACAGACGATGTATGTATATGTGTAGGGATGTATTTGATGCGTTCGATAACGGTCCATTCGATTGAGATGGAATTTTCTACATGTATTCTTTTCATTCCCGTGCAGCCAACTGTCATAGTTTGTTAGTGTACAATCAGCTATTTACTTACTAAAATTTAATATTTATATTTACATTATCATTTATATATAGCGAGGGGACTTAACTTAAGAAAAGATATTTCAAGGGGCATAACTTTTAATAGCATTGCTATATACTTTATATATAGATTGTTGCATTGTTTTCAAAGATTTATAAACTCTTTGTCTACAGTTATTTACAGGCATATGAGTTATAATAAATAATGATATAGTCTTTAAGGCATTTTCAAAATTTTCATAAAAATAATGCATCTATTTAAATAGCGAAAATTTTCTAACTCATCTTTTTATGTTTAAAGAAGTTATCTAGTGTCATGTAGGTGATTAAAAACAGTTTTCATTAAAAATAATGGATGGTGTGTGGAAGGACATTCTGAAGTTAATTTCGTTCTGTTACATGAATTTAATGAGACTCTCCCCGCCAGGAGCTGGGCGAAGCTGCGCCGAGTCAGATAGATAGACAGAGAGACAGATAGTCGGGAACGGGAGCTTATATGACTACTTATATGAATTAAATTAGATGCTCCCCATCAGGGCCTGGGCAAAGTCGGGCCGGGTCGGACAGACAGTTAGACAGACAGACAGATAGACAGACAGTCGAGACCGGGACCTTATATGACTTCTTATATGCATTAAATGAGATGCTCCCCACCAAGGACTGGGTGAAGCCGGGCCGGGTCAGACAGACATACAGATAGATAGACAGACAGACAGACAGATAGTCGGGAACGGGAGCGTATATGACTACTTATATGAATTAAATGAGATGCTCCCCACTAGAAGCTGGGCGAAGCCGCGCCGGGTCAGATAGATAGACAGACAGACAGAATTTAGTCGCGAAAAGGAGCTTATATGACTACTTATATGAATTAAATGAGATGCTCCCCACCAGAGGCTGGGCGAAGCCGGGCTGGGTCAGACAGACAGACAGACAAGCAGACAGACAGACAGACAGACAGGCAGGCAGACAGATAGATAGATAGATAGATAGATAGATAGATAGATAGATAGATAGATAGATAGATAGATAGATAGATCCCCGCCAGGGTCTGGGCGAAGCCGGGCCTGGTCAGCTAGTGTATATATATATATATATATATATATATATATATATATATATATATATATATATATATATATATATATATATATATATATATATATATATATATATATATATATATATGTTACAATTGTACCCGGCCGTTTCTGAGATTTGGGAATTGAAATAAAGTACACACCTAAGGTTTGAATAAGAGACACATCTATCTATCTATCTATCTATCTATCTATCTATCTATCTATCTATCTATCTATCTATCTATCTATCTATCTATCTATCTATCTATCTGTCTGTCTGTCTGTCTGTCTGTCTGTCTGTCTGTCTGTCTGTCTATCTGTCTGTCTGTCTGTCTATGTGCATCATGTATGTGTCTACATGTTAGGATGTGTGTGTGGGTGTGTATGTGAGGGATGTGTGTGTGTGTGTGGGGGTGTATGTGTGGAGGAGTTGTGTGTGGAGAATGAGTGTGGCTTGATGCGTTGATGTGTGGATGGGTGAAGGGGTGTGTGGTCGGTAGGGAAATATGTGTGTGAGGATGAGTGTGTGTGTGGGTGGGTGGGAATATTTGGGAGGATGGTTGGAAGTATGTGGGTGTTGGTTGGTTGGTTTTGGGTGTGGGTAGGGAATGTGTATTCGGGTGGGTGAATGGGTGTGTGGGAGATGTGAATGGGTTGCGGATGTGTCTGGGGGATGTATGTGGGGGATGGCTGTAGGGGTGTGTCTGTGAATGGGATATGTCTGTGTGGGTCTGAGTGTGTGAGTGTAGATGGGATAAATGTGAGTGAGTGGAGGATGTATGTGTGGGCGGTGAGGATGTTTGTAGGTGGGGGATGTGTGAGTGGGTGGGGAGATTTGTGTGTGTGGGTGAGAGATGTGTGGGCGGGGATGTGTATGGGGAATGCATGTGGGGGCATGTGTGTGTGTGGAATGCGTTTATGGGTGGGGTGTTGTGTGGGATGGGGGAGGTGTGGATGTGCGGGTGGATGAAGGATGTATATTAGGAGTGGGGATGTGTGTTTGGCTGGGTGGTTGGGGTGTGTGTGGGTGGGAGGGTAGATGAGAGATGCATGTGTTGATGGTTGGGTTGGTGATGTGTGGGTGTGCCTGGTTGATGGATGAGTACGTGAGTGGGTGGATGTATGTGAGAGATAGTGTATGGGTGGGGGATGTATGTGTGGGTGGGAAGGCGGATGTGTATGGGTGGGTATATGTGAGTGGTGGGGTGTGTGTGGGTGGTTGGTGTGTGTTTTTGGATGCGGAATGTGTTGATGGGTGAGGATGTGTGTATGGGTGGGGAGATGTGTGTGTGTGTGTGTGTGTGTGTGTGTGTGTGAGTGTATGGGTGGTGAGATGTGTAGTTAAGGGATGCGTGATTAGGGTTTGGAGATCGGGGTGGGATATGCGACCAAGAATAATCTTCCGTAACTCGAAATCAACTTCAAATCAACTTTATTAGGGTCACAAATTGGGCGCGCAGGCCCGTCTTACATTCGGCCCTTCCAATCACTCGTCTTTCGTTTATCAAGAGCATTATACATTTACATAGGAAGAAAAATAAACATTGTGAAATGAATGTTGTAAACATAAACAAGGCTAATAACCATGTTATGAAGCCCATCTCCCACCTATCCATACATCACCCCCACCTACCCACACACACGCAAACCAAGGGACACATACACACCCCCACCTACCGACACACACGCACACCAAAGGACACATATATATCCCACCAACCTATCCATCCCCCTCCCGCACATCCCCCTCCCGCACATCCCCCACCCACACACACTGCCCTCACCTGATCCCCCAACCAAAATACACTCGCCACCCACAAACATTCCCCCACCAACCCACACATTCCACGCCCGTCCACATACACATCCTACCCCACACATCCTCTCCCCACCCACACCTCAAACCACCCATCCCCCAGCCACATCTCCATCGACAACATATTCCCCACCCATGCACACAATCCCCCACCAACCCACATCCACATCCCAAAACCATACACACACATCCCCACCAACTGACATGTCCCTACCCCCCCCCCCCCACACACACACACACATCTCCCTAACAACCCATACATCCCCAATCCACTCACACACACCCCACCACCCACACATACAACTTCCACCCACCCACACATGCCTTAACCTAATCCCCCACCACACAATCCCCCACCCGCACATCACATACACCCCCTACCACGCACTATTCCCAACCCACGCATCACACACACACATATCCCTCACCAACACATCCCCACTTACACACCACACGCATATCCCCCACCCAGATACCACACAATATTCCCACCCACACCCACACAGATACCCTTACCCATCCACCCCACATACCCCCACTCACACACCACAAAAATCCCCCACCCACACTCACAAACCTCACCCACACAATATCCCCAACCAACACACCACACACCTCTCACCACCCACACACGCATTCCCTACCCGTCCACCAACACACACTCACTCACGCATACATCCTCCACTACGAACCCACACACCCCCACCCACCGACCTCCAACCAAACATCTCTCGATCACAATACCCCTACCCCCACACACATCCTCCATCCACTCACACATCCCACCCCGACACATACAACTCCCTTACCCACCTACACATCCCTAAGCCATTCACACACCCCCATCCACACATTCCCCATCCACACACACACATGTCCCACCCACACTCCCCCACATACTTCCCCCAACCACCACAATCACCTACTCACCCACACATATACCCCACCCATACGCACATTTCCCGCACCCATCACGCACATCCCCCACACCACACACTATCCTCCACCCATACCACCACAAACATACCCTCCACCCACACATCATTCACACATCCCCCACCAACACACCGCACACATATCTCAAACCCACACACCATACACTTCTCCCCACCCGCCCTTGCATCCCCAATCCACCCAACACAATCCCCTACCCACACAACCCCGCCTCCCACACATACTTCCTCAAACCATCCACACATCTCCACCCACATAAACACACATCTCCTGCATCCGTCCCATACACATATCCTCCACCCATACATACATCCCCCACACCCATTCCAACACCCCTACTTTCACCCCCACACATCCATCCAACACCCACAAATACCACTACCCACCAAAATCCACACACCCCAACCCATCCAAACGCATACCCCCACCCACACAACCCCCACCCACACATATCCCCACACTCACACACATCCTCCACATACACTCACACTTCCTCACATCTAGACACATACAAAATGTCTCACGTTAGTATTGAAACTAGTATGAACAAACTCCCACACTTTACTCACACACATACACTGACACTTGTCACGAGCAGTCTCATAAAAATGTTAAACATGGAGAAAAATGTGTACATAAAATGTATGTGACGTAAAAATAGTGATGCTCTCTCTCTCTCTCTCTCTCTCTCTCTCTCTCTCTCTCTCTCTCTCTCTCTCTCTTTCACACACACACACATTCACTCTCCCGCTCACTCATTCACTCTCACGCTCACTAGTTCTGTATCTTATTCACACTCACTGACTCTCTCACTCAAACTACAGTAATGAACATGAGTTTATATTATGCATGATAAAATCAAATGGTATTTAACTGATAATATGACAGATGAGAATACACAAACATATGGATTCGCGTGTTACATAACATGCGTGTTACATGACATGCATCTGCTCAGCTCTCTCTCTCTCTCTCTCTCTCTCTCTCTCTCTCTCTCTCTCTCTCTCTCTTTCTCTCTCTCTCTGTATTCTTTCATATACATACACTCACACGCATTCACACGCATGCGCACGGTCACACACACACACACAAACACATCAACTCTCCCACTGTCTCACTCTCTAACACACAATCCTTCACACACACACACACACACACACACACACACACACACACACACTCTCATTCACACTCTCTCACACATACACATACACATGAACGCATGCACATGAACGCATGCACGCACGCATACACTCCCTCACTCACTCTCCCACATACACGTACGAATGCATGCACAGACACATTCCCCCACCATTTCTCGCTCAAACACTCTCTCCACACACACGCAAAATAAATTTATTTAAATATATTTAAATATATTTAAATATAATATTAATATATTAATATAAATATAATATATTATAAATTAATTATTATAAATTTATTTTATATTATAAATTATATTATAAATATATATATATTATAAATATTATTATATTATAAATTATATATATTATATTATTATTTATATATATTATATATTTATATATTATATTATTATATTATAAATATAAATATTTAAATATATTTAAATATATTTAAATAAAAATAAAATAACTCGCACTCAGTGAGCCGCAGAGACCAAGAGGTGGGTCCAGGAACGTAAAGGAAGAACCGGCTTCCTAGTAGAGTGTGGCGCCGTGAACGGGGCACGAGGCGGGAACACGGCAACTGAAACAAATGGAGGTGATAGAGGCCGTTGCTGGGGAAGATTCTGGCTCCCCACGACCTCATGTGCTAAGTTGCAAGCACAGACTGCACGAACTCTCCTCACCGAGGGAGGGAAGGCTTGAGAGTGGACATGGTAACAGCGAAGGGACAAGCACAACAACAGAGATAACGAATGTGACCGAAAGACGCCTGGAGTCATGACCCGGACGGGTCCGCCATTAGAGAGTGTCAAGGGTGTAATGGACCGAAACACTTGGAGAGGGGGGTTCCCTTCTGGTGATCAGAAACCCCCTGCCGTGTTTGCTCCGTGGTGTTTTTATGACTGTTCTGAGTATATACGAAGCATTTACTGTACCCTTGCCTTCTACAAACCCACATTGTCCTTCTCCTATTTCAAGTTGTATTTTCTTCCTAACTCTTTGCATGATAATTCTTAGCAAGATCTTCGGGATGTGACTCATTATACTAATTGTTCCATGTATATCATATTCCAAGGCTCCTGATTTCTTTGGGGTTGCAATAAATACAGAATTACATACTCAGGAGGTATATCTCCAGTATCATATATTTTATTCAGCAGTCTGGTGAATTTATCTGTTTCATATTCTTCTAAAGCATTAATAATTTCCGTTGTGATGCTGTCTGAACCGGGGGTCTTGCCAGTTTTCATTTGGTTAAGGGCATTCTGAACTCCATTATCAAAATTGACGGTCCTTCATTATTATTTTGAATATCATACTGTCCTTCCCTATTATCATCATAAAGGTTTTTCAGATAATCTGACCATACATGTAATATCTGATCTTTTTCTATTATGATTTGCCAATCTTTTTTTCTTTAGGCTGCCTGCGTGATGTACGTGTTCTTTGATTAGTAAGCTCATGCATTCTTTTGTGCATTAATTTGATTTTGTGCTTTAGTTTGCCACGCCACATCGGCAATTCTTGTATCAAAGACAAACAACTTGTTGTTGGAAGAACTACATGTTTTGAGGAATGCAATATTTAAGCAGCTCTGTATTTCGTATTTGTGTTTCCCTTGGGAAAATTATGGCATAGTGTGATTGGTTTTGCATGATAAGAAATACATCGTATAAACTATTTTCAGGACGCAATGTTGCACTGGCACAAAATACGACCCAGACATCTGTTCTCAAAGACCGCAACGTCTTTTCCTATCTTGCTGTAGATGGTGATATCAGTTCTGATTATTCTCATGGAAGTTGTGCCCACACTAACTTTAATGACGGAAGACCTACCTGGACACTAACTTTTCAGAGGCCACATCACGTAAACAGATACACCCTATACAACAGAGGCGGTGAGTAAACTCTTTCATATAGTTTGCACCAATATGTTAATAATCTTGTTCACTGGAGAAATCAGTAAAGGACAAATTCATGGGCACGCATGACCAATGCACAACAAAAAGTCATTAAGTAACAGGAATGTTATTACTATAAAGTGCATTGAAGAGCATAAACTGACTCTTAAGCAATACCTTATGCAGGGTTCGTTAGATTGAGCAGTCTGTGCATGCGCAATAGTGATTACAGAATCGCTGCCTGAAGATTGACCTGCATCATTGCAAAACAACGAGGCGCTATTTGTTGTTGTTGTTATATGTTTTGTCAGAGGGTGTGAAACGTGAAATCTGCGGAAGAATAACACAATCCTACCCCCCCCCCACACACACACACACACGCGCGCGCGCGCACACACACACGCACACACGCTCGCACGCGCACACGCACACGCGCACACACACACACACACACAAATATATTTTTGATGCCAAACTTTTTACATCTGATTTTCCATAAATTAGGCCTGTTAAATCAGAATATCGCATGTGTTTGTATGTAACAGCTCTAGTTTTTGAGATACAGGCATTTGTGTATTTAATTAATATTATTACAGTAGATTGTATATAAGGCTCTCGAAAAAATAAATAACTATTGCTATTAGTCCCTTACACAATTTGGAATTCCAATGGTGTTGATAGAGCCCAAGAACCACAATGATGACTGTTATTTCTGTGTTGTCAATATTTCGGGAATTAATGGGGAAAAAATCGAAATCTGTGGAAATATTCACATCTAGATTCTGCCAGACGACGTGTTCCAAACGATGATGACATACCAATTCCAACTTTCAGTCATAGTTCGGATTCACTGCAGTTGCATGCTGAACGACAAGTAACAGTGATAGTGATTTTTAAGATAATATTTCAGCTGCTCAAAACTTCGACCAGCGTGAACTGAATGATCTAATAGGAGATCAATATCTATCCAAGGAATCTTCAGAATAAATGGTTTCAATATTGAAACCGAAAGCGCGGCACAAAGCACGAACTCTGTTGCTCCAGCGAACACTGCCAGGAGTCTCATGAAAATGCACTCGTAACCCGAAAAGGCAAACCAGTCAATTCATCGATAGCCGACCATTGTTCCGAACATGCAGTTCACTGTGCAAACAACAGCGGACAGATGTAAAAGCTTTCCAAGCGAAACTCACAGTTCACAGTGTCGCCCACGCACTCACTCAGTGGAGACTCAGGACGACGGAACCATGTACTACCAGTCCAACATAAGGAAAAGCGTAAACACGCCACAGGCCTTAACTGTTCAATGCCTAGCCACCATGTTTTGGACCGGAGGCATCAGGTTGTTGATGGCGTGTGACAGCAGCCGACAAATTGTTGTTGGTTATGATTTGCACTTTTTAACTTACGGCGATAGGCAGATGATCTCATCAGTAGAGGCAACAGTCACTGCCCAGAAGAGGAAAGAAATGGTAAATTATCTTCTGGAAAATCTTGCCAAGCAACCACGACAGTCATGAAATACAACATAATAAGAAATATATCTGGAGGTGAGACCCCCAGGCCAGGCTGATCAGATAACACTGGGGAAGTTAGTTAGTTAGTTAGTTAGTCGACAGATCATTCTCATTGCACATCGAACCATTCAGTCCATAAGTGCTCGAATCCCTTCCTCAGCAAATCCCGCAGCGTGTATCGGCTTACGACGCCAGTTCTGTGTTGGTTTATTAATCTTATTTGGCTTCCTGCGTAGTGTTCTTGTTTGGCCACCCCTCTTTTAATTTGCTGTTCTCGCAGTCTGGCCATGGTTGTAGATTCACAGTCATCACTTGGTTCACGCAAAAGTCTTACTTCTCGTAGAGCATTCAAAATGTTAGCCTGATCCATGGCGCTTCAGCCCTTCACCGTAGCCTCACCTGCGAGCTTGTCAGCCCGCTCATTTCCTTGTACTCCCGCATGCCCTGGCACGAAGATGAAACTAATCTTTGCCAGCCGAAACCGCCCCAGAGGCAGCAAGCATTCTCTTCGGATCGACCCCTCCTGTATCCTCTTGATCATGTTCATTGAGTCGCTAAGGAAACATGCCCTAGTGAATGTCTGTGTCTCGAGCCATGTTATTGCTTTACTTACTGCCATGACTTCCATAGTCAGGCTACTTGTGGTTTCAATGAAAGAACCAGAGTCCTCCTTCACAATTCTCCCTCCGGCCCGAGCCGTAAAGGCCCATGAGCTTCTCACATGTCAGACGACCGACCCATCTGTGTAGATGACAGCATCACCGTCTAGCGAATTCTCGAAAATCAATGCTTGTACTTCAGCCTCCACGGCAGCCGGATTTTCTTGTCTGCATTTTCTATCTAGTTGGATGCAAACTGAAAAGGATGTGCAGAAATCGGTTGGCACTTGTACCCACTCCTCGCCAGGTTCTAAGTCCTCAAGTGAACACACCTGTTGAAGAATGTCTTAGGCTTGACCCATCCACGACCGTCCTCTTTTTAACCTGCTGCCCTTCACCGTCATAATTTCACTATGCAGTGGATGTTGTGTGTTCGCGTTAACTCTGAGGTAGGCGCGTGCTCTGCAAATTTGTATTCTCTCTTCAATGGTTGGAAAATCAAGAAGGTAGCGCATCGCCCTTCATGCTGTATCTCTTGTACATCCAAGAAAAATGCGCATAGCTTCATTCTGTATCCTTTCCATCCTTTCTATCTGCTTACGGCTGAGAGTCAGGATTGCCATTGCATACACGCCATTGCTTCACACTGGGGAAGAGTGGCCGGTACTAGTAATCGTGCTGGCGGAGACAATCCCGACGGTGTTACCAAGTAAATCCCATGTGCAAGAAGCAAATTTAGACTAGGAACGCGGATTGTGAGAAGTCTGTATGAGGGAAAGCTTAATGTAGTATATGATAAGATTGAGAAGTTAAATATTCATATCTTAGAAATTAGAGAACATCGCTGGAGAAGTAAGGGGCATTTTCAACTGTAAATGGAAGTCTTTTCATCTATCCTGGTAGAGACGTCGAAGGCCAGAGCGGAGTGGTATTTTATTTTGTTTTGATAAAACAACAGCAACAGCTTTAATTGGATATAATCCGGTTAATGATAGAATCCTCACTATCAGACGTAGAGGCCATCCAATCAAAAACACAACTCATGTACACATATATGTAACTACATCAACAGCTGAGGAGAACGAAATTGAAGATTTTTACAGCACGCAGCAAGACACGTTAGATAAGATTAGTCACGATGTCATAACAATAATATTTTGAGATTGTAACGCAATAGTAGGCATTTGAAGAACTGAAAATAGGAGACACGCTTTAGGACAATTTGGATTGGGAAACAGAAATGATGCAGGTGCCAAATTAATTGAATTGTGCACATAAAATAGGTTAACGATAGCTAGCAACACACTTTTTGAACAACATCCAAGAAGACTTCACTTGGACATTCCCGGACAGTGCTACCAACATCCAGATAGATTTTATCTTAATACAAAGAAGATGGAGATCAAGCATAACATCAACAAAAACCTTACGAAGTGCAGAATGTGACACAGATCATTAGTTATTAGAAGCAGATGTAAAAACAAAACTCAAAAAGCTTACCCGAGGACCAAGGCTACTTCATTTTGATTTCACAAAACTACCAGATGAATACAACGCAGAAGTGAGGAATCCTTTTGGGGTCTTGATGTATATACAGGAGGAAATGACACCTGATAAACTGGCAGTACAAGCTGGAGATATGCTGATAACAGCAGCCACAGATCTTATTCCGACAAAGAATAAGCAACATAAGCCGTGGATTACATCAGAAACGTTAGAATTAATAAAACAATTAAGTGAACTGAAACAGAAAGGAGGAGAAAACGATAACAGCAGGATGAAGTATATATCTTTATCTCGAGAAATAAGAAAGAACACAAGAAAAGACAGAAGCCAGTATATACAAATTGGTTGTACTAGAATATAACAATTTCATAAGAATGAAAGAGATTACATCATATTCAAAGAAATAAAGTTATTGATAAGAAATGTTCAACAGCAATTAAATATTACTTGTGACAGTTTGGGAAATCCCCTAACGTAAGCTAGCAACATCCTAGAAAGATTGAAGGAATACTGCAGTGGAATGTATGATATAAATCACTGTGGCTGTTCCTGTGCCAGTGAATATCACACAACATGCTCCTCATAGCCCCATGCGAAAAGTGGAGCAGACAGGAGTCTCGACAAACTAACAGCCCGCACAGGTATACTAAAACTATGCATAGTGCCTTCGCCAGAATGCCAACACAAAAGTCCTGCATGAAAAATACAATTCATCGTCGATGGAAACGGCAGTCACTAGAAAAACCAGCAGCCAAACATTACTGCATAAGGCAACCCAATTAGTTCAGAGACCGGCCGACCGCCATTATTATGAACATGCAGTTCACACTACAAACAATCACGGACAGATGTAAAAGCATTCTACACGAAATTCACAGCTCAAAATGTCGCCCCACGCACTCAACACAGTAGCAGAGTGAAGAAACCAGTCCAACATCAGGACACCGTGTATGCGAACTGTAGCAAAAAGTATAAAACTCCAGAGGCCTTAACCGTACTATTGCCTATCCTCCATGTTGGGAACCCGATGTCCGTTCAGATAAAACTAATATGGAGAAAGAAATATATGTTAATGAAGAAAAATTAGAGGTAGTGGACAATTTCGAATATATTGTGTCAATAATTACAAACAATGATGACACATTGAAAGAAATTACAAGACAAGCATCTATTGTTATTCAACAACTAAAACAAGTGAATAAATTGTGGAGTGAGACAGATGGACCTACAAAAATTAGATTTTTAAGAGCATTGCAACATACCCTTGTGAGACCTGGACACTTACTAAACAAGCTGAACAGCGCATACATTCCTTTGAATAGAAATGTTATAGACGGGTTCTAAGAATATATTGGATACAGAAAAGAACAAATGCATCCATACAATAAGATCTAAATATTAACAAAAGGTTTACAACTTAAGACGACAAAACAAAGAAAAGTGACATATGTTGGTCACTTGAAACGTCATGAAGGTTTGGAGAGAACAATTGTCCTGAACCGGCTGGTGAGCACCACACCTTATTGATAACATTTACAAGCCCTGCAGGTGCAGACGTACACCTTCTTGCTAACACCAATAAACGCGCTACAATATCGTCCTATAATGTCACGGTTTATTTACAATCATAAAATATTCTCGAAAACCCTCCTCACAAATTTATCAAACAACGTTCCGAAATCAATAACACAAGCACAATTTGTAAGGGAAAAACCTAACACTTAACTTAACATAATCCTGTCGTCATTTCGTTTTACACAGCCCTAGTCACTAACCAATCCGTTCACAAGCTAACGTTCACACTAACACATTCGTTTGTTCTTTTTTCTATCACTCCTATTTCCTATCTATACTAATACAATCAGCCTATACTGCGTCTAGCATCTCAATCCGTCTCTATCCTTGTTCCAAGTCGGACTGCCTTGTCACGCACCACTCGCTTAGCGTTTCACCGCCAGTCATGCTTGCGGAACACACTTTCCGAACCGAGTTCACCCCAATCCTTCGTTCACAGTAGTGAATTGTCCTTACCCTGCACATGTGTCTTATGTCTTGCCTGAACTTCGTCAATATAATGCAGGGCTGTGGCAACAATAATGGGGGTGGGAGGGGGGGATGGGTGGCATATGCCCGGGAAGAGAGGAAGAGGAAGGCCAAAGAGAAAATGGGTGCAGGAGGTGGCAGATGATCTCGAGGTGGTTGTATTGGACGCGGGACATCTTGCATATAACAGAGAAGTTGTCCGGAAGGTTGTTAAAAGAGCGAGGTTCTGCAAAGGACATCCTACTACTGAATCATGAATGGACTTTTGTATTTTATGTTTATTTAGTTCAAGAATACATACACGCTTATACATACACGCTCGCAAGCTCTTACACACACACACACAGACGGGCTTACGCATGCCCATACGCACATGCAATCCAACGCACACACGTACACATGCGCATATGCATGCATACATTTATTATGCTTTTTCAGATCTACAAGAGAGACTTCGTGGATTTACTCTGGAAGCTGATCAGGAGTACAGCAGGGTGGCATTTACCTACACTGATCCCACTAACATCAACCACGACATTTACAGAATCCCGTCTAATAATCCACTGATACCAATATCAAGTGTCAAAATTACTGCCACATATAATAAAGATTCCCAGGGTATCTTCTTGACACTGTGTGAGGTGGAGATGTTTGGTGGTAAGAAATAAATTGTTGATTTAGTATAGAACCTGTGCTAAGAGTCAGGTCTTAGTCAGATATGACTGAGCTACCGTAATGACAGTAGACGGTACTACCTGCTTTCTGTTAGCGCCGAATGTTGCGAGGCGCTTACCAAACCAGACACCCCACATTGCGCCATTGGAAGAGCGCAATTGAGAGGGTACAAGCCATATCCTGGTGCGAGGGAACGCTACCTAACGACAACCTAAAGACAAAATGTCATGGCAGGGCAGACCAGGCCCTAAGCCTTAGTTGGCAGCTGGTCTACGATCGAAGCTCCGACAGGCGTACAGGTAGAGCACTGTTTCGGTTTTTGTCCGTTGCCTCGGATTTCGTTCCCACATGACCTCGCTACTAATTTTGCGAAAACAAAGCGACCTACATATTCGTCTGCTCAGTTTGTGGTTGTTTTTCGTTGTGTTAGCATCACTTGCTAATAATAAAATACGAGAGCAGCATTACGATTGCTGAAATCGGCCGGATGTACGATAAGTCGCCATCCAGAAGTTTCATTGTCTCGAAAAAGAAACTAATAAATGAGGCTAATGTAGCGAGCGGCATAAATGTGCTAACGAAACAGAGATCGCAAACAATTGAAGATGTCGAACAGTTATTATTAATTTGGATAAATCAGTTAGTTAGGTGGTTAGTTAGTCGACAGATCATCCTCATTGCACATCGAACCAGTCAGTCCATAAGTGCTCGGACCCCCTCCTCAGTAACTCCCGCAGCGTGTAGCAACTGACAACACCAATTCTGTGTTGGTTTATTAATCTTCTTTGGCTTCCCGCGTAGTGTTCTTGTTTTGCCACAACTCTTTTAATTTGTTTTCCTCGCAGTCTGACCATGGTTGTAGATTCACAGTCATCACCTGGTTCTCGCAAAAGTCTTACTTCTCTAAGAGCATTCAGAATGTCAGCCTGGTCCATGACTTGTCCACCTTCCACGGTAGCCTTGCCTGCAAGCTTGTCAGCCCGCTCATTTCCTCTTATTGGATAAATCAAAACCAGTTAGATGGAGATTCTGTTTCGGAGGCAAGCATATGCGAAAAGGCCAGATTGTTATATGCCTATCTTATGAAGAAAATACCTGGGACGAGTGTTAGTGTACCTAGTGATTGTAAGGCAGGCAGAGGATGGTTAGCAGTCTTCGTGGCTTAGAGGTTATGGCTTTTCTCCGTAATCTCGTATACTCTCGTGGGTAACGTGATGACGGTGAGAATCAGCAGTGGTTCGAATCGCATCGGTAACTTACGGGGTATGTGATTCGGCCGCTCAGAAAGCAATGGCAAACTACTGAGCGTAATCTTGCCAAGAAATCAACATACAGCTTAAAGATGCTGGTGTAGACAGCGACGTCCTGTAAAGGATATGCAAAAAAAAAAAAAAAAAAGAGGATGGTTTGAAAAATGTAAGAGGTTCAGTGTTATTAGACACGGCGAAGGTGCGAGTTCGGACAAGTCTAGGGCCGACCAATAGTCTTAACCACTGTATGCATTGTCTATAAAATGTGTTTTTGGTATGTATTTTGGAGTGTCTAGAACGAGTTAATTGGATTTACATTAATTCATATGGAAATAATTGCCTCGGTTTTCGTCGCTTTGGGTTTCGCCGATTGTCTTCAGATGGATTATCGACGAAAACCGAGGTTTCACTGTAATCGCAAATTATTCGAACACTATATCAGTACAGATCACCTTCCCCGTGATTACCTACTTGATAACAATAATAATAATAACAACGATAATAATAACACCCTAATATAACAGCCAGTCCCCGTTTGGTAGACCAGTATGTTCCACAAAGCTAATAAAAATATTGCCACATCATTCATTAATATTAGTGAGTAATGTACGTTGGTAAATATAACATCTGGCTTGAAACAGGGTGATGCACTATCGCCGCTACTCTTCAATCTGGCTCTAGAGAAAGTTGTAAGGAAGGTAAAGGAGGAATGTGATATTGGAGGAACATCCAAGCTGCTTGGTTATGCAGATGATATAGATATTATAGGGCAAAGTGAACAAAAGACATTGGAAATATTGACTCACTTAAAGGAAAAAGCCCAACAGATGGGGCTGGTTATCAACCAAGATAAGACAGAATATATGGTAATTTCAAGAGACGGAATGGCTAGAAACTCTGGCCACATAAAAATGGATAATATGACCATTAAAAGAACGGAAACATACAAATACCTGGGTACGATCTTCAACTGCTCCAACATCATAAGGGAAGAAATACAAACTAGAATCAACTCTGGAAATAAGATATACTATACACTACAACATCTACTAAAATCAAAGGCGCTATCTCGTAACACCAAAATCACAATATACAAAACACTGATCAGACCAGTTGTGCTGTATGGCTCTGAAACCTGGAGTACAATGAAAGGAGACGAAACCTTGTTACAAACCTTTGAGAACAAAATTTTAAGACGCATCTTTGGACCCATTAGGGATACACAAAGTGGAGAGTGGAAAAGAAGAAGTAACAAAGACATTTATGATCTGTTTAAGTCCCCGCTAACCACTGGTATCATGAAGGCTAATAGACTACAATGGCTGGGGCATATAGAAAGAATGGAAGATAATAGGGAAACAAAACTCGCTTACACTCAGGAAATAAATGACCGTAGACCCCGAGGTAGACCAAGAAGGCGGTGGAGAGATAATACATGTACAGACCTACAAGCACTTGGAATCAACGACTGGCAAGAGAAGGTCCACCAGAGAGACGAATGAAGACGGATTGTATTTGCAGCAAAGAACCTCAATGGCTCGGAACGCTGAAGAAGAAGAAGAAGAAGAAGAAGAAGAAGAAGAAGAAGAATGTACGTTGGTTGTGTGGATGAAATAATGCATAAAAAGGAGTAATAGAAGGGCAGGTTGTTAGACGGACCTGCGTGCCCTACTCTTAACCATTGAAAATTAAGTTTGTTCTCTCTCTCTCTCTCTCTCTCTCTCTCTCTCTCTCTCTCTCTCTCTCTCTCTCTCTCTCTTTCTCTCTTTCTCTCTATCTCTCTCTCTCTCTCTTTGTCGCTCATCATATACACAGCATTAGAAAGCAGGGCAGATCAAAGACTTGTGGTTTACCAAGACGGCTGAGTTTAGAGTTTAATATTTTACATTATGGCATATCTAATGGACATCATCATCATCATCAAGTCCCACACCGATAAGCTTATGCTATGCGATCATGGTATACCATCTGTCACGATCACCAGAGTCACGTATCAGCTGTGTATTCATGACCTGATTATGCCATTTAGTAAAACCATCTAGATATATCCATATCTTCCTCTTATTTCTCTCTTATCACGTCTGCCAGCTGCTATTACATGTTACAATGCATTTAACTTTATAACATCTAAACAATAGTAACTATGTTCATCTAATTTCTCTAATCAGTAATGCGTTTGCTAAATGTTATTATTTAACTTAAGCCCGCAAATACGACATTGTTTATTTGACTGTGCATATGATGTTTAGGTTTCTTAAATGCATGGTAACACTCAATGTCCTCAACAGACACCGTATGTCCAGCTGGATATTACGGACGAGACTGTGAGAAGAGATGTAATTGTGCCAAGAGTGGAGACAGCTGTTTCGTCAGTACTGGAGGGTGTCCTTCAGGTTGTGCAGCAGGCTATCATTGGGAAGCATGTCAAAATTGTAAGAAACATACTAAATTCTTTAATTTTATGGCTATCATTCTCGCTTGGTATAATTCATTAAATCGCCCATATTACGTGTTTAGTTGTAAGTAAGTAAGCAAATAAATTACTCATTTTAGACACCCTGAGACGGATTGGCATATTGAGCTAGACCATTATTTTACAGATAAATCCATCGAAGAACTTAATATAACACATGTCATCTTCTAATGAAAGGGGTAGGTAAACGTAATCTAGCTACATGTCAACACAACCATTAGAATATGTCCACAGAGTAAAATTCAATTTCCTATGATAACAGGTATATTGAAAAACAGAAATAATTTCCTTTACAAAACATTTATATTTTAAAAATTATATATGTAATGCATCTTACATTTGATGTTATCCATGTGCCTAGATATCTGAATTTCTTCACTTGCTCCAAAATAAACGAATAAAGAAAACAATAGTTCGAAAATGCAAGGCAACGGAAGAACAATCTTCTTGCTAATAGTTTTGGTCGCTGAAAATGAAACCGCAGTTACAAGAAATGACACACACACACACGCCCACACGCCCACACACACACACACACACACACACACACACACACACACACACACATATATATATATATATATATATATATATATATATATATATATATATATATATATATTTCCACCAGAAAGTCAAAGTTAAAGACTTAATCTGAATAACAGAAAATCAGAAATAATAGTTATCACAAAGATAATGAATATACTCAAATGGAACATCAAAGTGAATTGAACCACAAGTCAATGCATGCAAGTATTTAGGCACTTTAACAGCAGCAGATGAACGATGTAGTAAGGAAGTTAAATGGCCCAGAGAAAGGATTCTCTGCAACTTATCCTTGAAAACTGAAGATAGGAAAAGAGTACTCAACAGTTATAATTAATCAATATAAGAATGCGAATCATGAACAATTAGCAGACAAATGAGGGATTATGTCAAAGCTGCGGAGATGTGGTCTTTCATTAAAAAAAATGGGGAGAACACCGTGGACGGATAGAATGAGCAGTAAATATATCTTGAAGCGGTTAACTCATAAAGAGAATGGATTACACGTATCAGAAGGAGACTGCTACATTGTTTGGGCATGAGAAGGGTAAAGCTATAGTACATTCACACAATGGCGGATTGAGCTGTGGAGAAGTATGGATGGAAGCCGAAGAAGAAGATTCTGGAGAATGCGACATCATGGCATGGAGCAACATTGATATCAGAAATCATTGGCAGCATATATGATCACCAACGCCACACGATAAAGACAATAAGAAGAATTAAAATACAACAAAGTAGTATAATATAGCTTTCTTTGTAGTCTGAAGTTATTCTGCTATTTTTCCATTTTAACATGAGAGTAATTTCCTAGGTCATAGTCGTAAAGAATTGAACTGCGCCTTATTCTTTGTTTGTTTGCATATCCTATTTATAGGACATCGCTGTCAACAGCATCATTTTACTGCTGTTGTTGATGTCTTGGCAAGTTTACGTTCCGTTGTTTGCCATTGCTTTATGAACGACCGACTCCCATTCCACCAAGCTAAGACCCAGCGCAACGTTGTCTGCTGTCAACTCGGTTGCAGCTGTGTTTCGAACGCAGGTAAGCGGGCTCACAAATCGCGTCCGCAAGCCCTTAGCCAGGAGACCAGCTCGCCTCTGTTAAATATAATTTATTCCTGCTATCCAATAGCCTTTAATTTATATTCGTTAATCCGAGGCTAAAAATCCATGAAAGTTTATTCATATCTATAATCTTATTTACCAGGCAAAGTGCCAATTTAGTTACACTTCTCGTTTACCTACCTATCCATTCATTGGCACCTTTCCATGTTGACAGACGATAGTGTGGTACATTGTGCTTCAAAAAGGCTTAATAACTACGCCCCATGGCGGTGGCGAGTGTGGCTGGTAAGGCCAATTCTTGCTGCAAATGTTTTCCCACAGTAGATGCATGTGAAAACCTGGTCATTTCCACCATTGTGCACCATCTTACGTCTCTCACGCTCTGTGTGTGCTTTATCTGCAATCATTTTCTCTTTTGTCTTTATTCCATTTCTGATGTTTGCCCTCCATACAACACGTTCAGTGGCGACTTGCTCCTAATGTGCATTATCTATGCCTGTATCAATCATGTCCCGCTTACACACATCTTTGTATCGTAGTAGAGGCCGACCCTGAGATCTCCTACCCGTCTGTAATTCACCAAAAAAGATGTCCTTTGGTATTCTACTATAATCCATCCTCCTAGTATGTCCTATCCATCTAAGTCTACGAAGACTGAGCATGGAATACACCGTCACACAACCTGATCTTTCCAATACTTCAGTATTTGTGATTTTGTCTTGCCACTTAATACCAAGTATTCTTCGCAGACACCGCATGTGAAAGCTGTTTAAATGTTTCTCTTGGCGTGAGTAAGTTGTCCAGGTTTCACTGCCATAAAGAAGAGTACTAAGGACACAGGCTTAGTAGACGAGGACTTTTGTTTTGGCAGAAAGCTTTCTGTTCTCCTAGACTCTTTTTGCTAACATGTTCATTGTTGTTGCTGCCTTGCCAATCCTGATGTTGATTTCCTGATCGAGGGATAATTTGCAATTTACCTCTGATCCTAGATATGTAAAATGGTCTACTATCTCCAGTTCGGCGTCGTCAATAAAGATTGATGGTACATCATGTGCACCTTGTGACATAATCTGTGTCTTCTTTTTGTTAATAGTTAACTAAATTCAGAACAAGCATTGGAGAATGCAGATAGTAGATGTTGTAATTCTTCCTCAGAGTGGGTCGTAATCGCAGCATCATCCGCAAAAAGCACCTCTCTGATTAGTACCTTCCTAATTTTAGTCTTGGCCTTCAATCTCTGAGCATTATAGAGGCCACCAACTGAGCGTGAGTGAATGTATATACCGCCATCCTGATCACGAAAGGCATATTTCAGTAGAAGTGAAAAGTATATCCCGAAGAGGGTGGGGGATTGTATACAACCTTGCTTAACTCCATTCTTGATTTCAAACTCTTCTGAAGTTGAGCCATCAAACTTGATTATTCCCTTCATGCCTGTGTGGAACGATTCCACAATGGACAGAAGAGTTGGTGGGCAGCCAATCTTCTTTAGTGCTTTGAAAAGACCCTCACGACTGACCAAATCGAATGCTTTTGTGAGGTCGATGAAAGCAATAAACATTGGCTGATTTTGTTCCCGGCATTTTTCTTGCATCTGTCGCAATGAGAATATCATATCAATGGTAGACCGGTTCTGACGGAAGCCGCACTGTGATTCGGGGTAGACTTGATCTCCCAGGACTTGAAGTCTGCGCAGGAGAATTCTGGCAAATACTTTCCCAACAATACACAGAAGTGAGATACCCCTATAGTTGTTGCAGTCGCTCCGATAGCCCTTGTTCTTGTACAGCGTTATGATGATTGAATCTTTGAAATCCTGTGGGACTTGTCCTTCTCGCCAGCATAGTTCTATTAGCTGGTGGATCTGTAGAGCGAGTGTGTCTTGCCCACTCCTGATTACCTCTATTGGAATCCCATCCTTACCTGGAGCCTTGCCAGATGCAAGCTCATTTATAGCACACTTAACTTCTGTTATAGTGGGAAGTGTGTCCAGGTGGTCAAGAGTTGGCAGGGCCTCTATGGCGTTGAGGGCATCATCCGCTAGCTTGGTCTCACTTGAGTAAAGCTCTAAATAGTGCTCGACCCATCTATCCATCTGCTGTTTCTTATCAGTGATGATTTCTCCAGTCAAGGTTTTCAGCGGTGCACTTCTTTTGATCATTGGACCACAGGCTTTCTTTATCCCTTCATACATGCTTCTGATGTTTCCCTTATCACTTGCGATTTGAATGGACGCACATAACTTGATCCAATAGTCATTCGCACACTGCCTGGCAGCCTTTTGTACATCCTTCCTCGCTTGAGCTCACTCAGAGTGTTACGCGTTGGTCTTTCCTTGTTTCTTAAGAGAGCTATCTTTTTTTATCAATCAAGGGCTGCAGTATCTGGCTGTTTGCCGCAAACCAGTCCTGCCTCTTATGATCCACAGTGCCGTAAACCCCTACCGCTGTTTTATAAATAGTTTCCTTAAGTTTACTCCATTTATCATTTACTATACAATTTTCTGATGTATCATTGAAAGCGTCTTCAAGTTGCTGTTGAAATTCAAAGCACTTTCCAGGATCTTGAGTGTTAATAATATTAATCCTGGGTCAAGACTTGTGTTTAGCTGTGTAGATTCTCTTTGGTCTCAGTCTAACCCTTGCAACAACCAAAGAATGATCCGTATCACAGTCAACACTGTGGTAACTTCGAGTTAATGATGTACGGTTCAGATGTTGTCTCCGTGTGATAATGAAGTCCAGCTGATGCCAATGGCCGGATCTTGGATTTTTCCATGTGACCTTATGCAGCTCTTTTGTTTTAAAAAAGGAGTGTGTAATACATAGGTCATTTCTAGTGCAATGCTCCAGCAGCCTTTGCCCATTATCATTTATGCGACCGATGTTGTATTTTCCAAGGCACACTGGCCATGAACTCGAGTCCTTGCCCACGCGAGCATTGAAATCACCGAGCATACAAATGTTGTCGGATTTTGGAACTGCCTTGATCGCAGAGTCTAGCTGCTCATAGAACGTATCCTTCACATCATCAGAGGAAGCGAGTGTCGGTACATATGCAGTGAGAATGGTGGCAAATCCACAAGAGGTTGTCAAGCGCAGTGATAATAATCTTTCATTACCTCCAGCTGGGATATCAATTATTCCCAGTAGCGAATTCTTCACTGCAAAGCCCACACTATGTTGCCTTTTTTCTGCCTGCCCTCTTCCCTTCCAAAAAAAAGGTGTAATTGTTTTCCCTGAGTGAACCTTCCTCAGCGAGGCGAGTCTCCTGCAGGCCAGCAATATCAATGTTAAGACAATTGAGTTCAGCATCAATCACAGCCGTTTTTCTCACATCGTCAATATTTGTCAAGTCAGTGGAAAATCCTGGACACATGGTTCTCACGTTCCAGGTTGCAAGCCGTAGCTTGAGGTTTCTATTATTCTTTTTATTAGTACCTGGTGCATTGGTTTTACAGCCTGCGATTCAGATTTTGTCCTAGCCCCAAGCACCCATTGAAGCAGGCAGGCTGTGGCGGATCAGCACCCAATTGGCCGGGGGCTGCCCAGCTTGAGGTGGGCGGTAGCTGATCAGTGACACCTGTAGGTGTCTCCCACCCTCAGAGGCAACGCGTGGCGTCCCATGTCTACGCCAACTGACAAGGACCTATAACCCGTAACAGTTGCCTCTCGCTTTGATTCCGAGACCGGTTAAGACCAGGGATGGAGTTATTGCCTCTCCATAGCACAAAGCCTGGGCTAAAATAAAGAAACCATGTGTTGCCCTTGCAGCATGATACCTCTCTCGGCCTGCCTAGTTCACTCCAGAGAAAAGTTAACACCTATGCATCTAGAACAAGACAAGCTGTAGAAGCTGCCGGATCAACAAAGCAATGCTCTAACTGTCCGCCGCCTGTCGGAGCTTCGATCCTAGACCAGCTGCCAACCAAGGCTTAGGGCCTGGTCTGCCCTGCCATGACTTATTTTGTCTTTGGGTTGCATTTCCTGGCACCAGGATAAGGCTTGTACCCTCCCAATTGCGCTCTTCCGCCCGAAGCCGTTGCCACAATGTGGGGTGTCGGGTTTGGTAAGCGCCGCCCAACATTCGGCGCTGACAGAAAGCAGGTAGTACCGTCTACTGTCATACGATAGCTCAGTCATATCTGACTAAGACCTGACTACCTACCTATATTTACACAAATAATCACAACTAACTTGAATTTTTTTTTTAAATATAGCATGCAGTCAGAAATATTTTGGAGTCGACTGTTTACAGAAATGCAGCACTAATTGTACGAACCAACTATGTTCTTCAAGCAGCGGATTCTGCTTCTCATGTATACGAGGAACACAAGGTCCAATGTGTGAGAAAGGTACGCTTTATAATGTATTCTATGTAAATGTTATAGGTGTAATGTTTACTCACTACCTTTATAGAAAAAATGTTAGTTGCATATCCTTTACAGGACGTTCGCAATCAACACCAGCATTGTTTGCTAATGTTGATATCTTGGCAAGTTTACGTTCAGTTGTTTTCCATTGCATTCTGAACGACAGGTACCCAACCATTTCGTAAAAAAAAAAAAAGAACAGCGCAAAGCGGTCTACTGCCCAATCGCGCGCAGCTGTGTTTTGAACGCGGGTATACGGCATCACGAATCGCGTCCTTAACAATTTCGCCACGGAGACCCATATAGCAATAACATCTGTCTGTCTGTCTGTCTGTCTGTCTGTCCATCGATCTGTCTGTCTGTTTGTCTGTGAACCTGTTTGTCCATCGATCTATCTGTCTGTCTGTCTTTCTTTCTGTCTGTCTGTCTGTGAACCCGTATGTCTGCCTGCCTCTATGTGAATCTCTGTTTCTGTCTATGAGTCTCTCTTCCTGTCTTTATGTCTGTCTGAGTGCCTCTGTGTCTGTCTGCGAGTCTCTGTGTCCGTTTGCACGTCTATAAGTATAGGTGGCTGTCTGTAAGTCTATGTGTCTGTCTGTCTTAGTTTATGTGCCCGTCTGCACATCAATAAATCTCTGTGTATGTCTATCTGTGAGTCTACGTTTCTGTCTGTGTATCTTTGAGTCTCATTGTTTGTCTGTCTTTCTGTGCGTCTCTGTGCCTGTCTGTCTGTGAGTCTCTGTTTCTGTCTGTCTGTTAGTATATGTTTATGTATGTACTTCTGTCTGTGAAGCTCTGTGTTTTTCTGTATTTCTCTGTATTCCTGTACGTGAGCCTCTGTGTCTCTCTCTGTCTGTGTGTCTGTCGGTCTTCCTGTCTCTTTTTTGTGGAAATATATATTCGTACACTATTCTTCTTTGTCTTTTTTGTTGTTGTTGCGTACTTCTTCTTTCTCTTCATCTTCTTCTACTTCAGGTGCCTTGTTATGGCTCAGATATCGACGATCATGATCCTCTTATCCTCAATATAATTTAACGTTTTGGTGACTTTTGTATTGCTTATATTATTTTTTCTTGTTTAGCTATATACGTCTTTCACATAATCATCGTCTGTATTCTTTTTCATTTCCACCATTTTCCCCTATTTTTCACAATATTGTTCATTTATGTAAGGTTGCTCACGACAAGTGAGCACTTTACAAGTGTAAAGTGTGAGAGTTTGTCATAACAGTTTTAGTGATTATGTTAGATAGCATGTATGTGCCTAAATGTGTGAGTATGTGTGTGGGTGCGTGTGTATGTGTGTCTAGGAGTGTATTTATATAAGTGTGTGAGTGTGTATGTGTGTATGTGGATGTACGTGTGTGTATGCGTGTATATGCGTGTATGTATGTGTTTTGCTTCAGGATTGAAAGGACAGAAAATACAAACTGCTGAAACAAAGGTTAAATTTAATTGCAGCAGAGAGCAAGTTTTTATTCCATTCGTTTGTAAAGAAAAAATAAACCTTGTGTTTTGTATTAATGTAGTAGGTATTGTAGACGAAATGAATGTAAGTTATTCACAAAATGAGTGGCGACTTTTCATTGACAGTTCTAAAAGAAGTGTGGAATGTGTTCTCTATCACATTGCTAACAAATATGGCTCAATTCAAATTGTCCATTTTACTGTAATGGAGGAGGAGTGTGCTACAATAAGCACAGTTCTGAAACGTTTAATTATTTAGAACATAAATGGGTGTTCGTGTAGATCTTAGAATGATGCACTTCTTGCTTGGACTGCAAAGAGGATTCACCAAATACCCATGCTTTATGTTTGTGGAATATCAGTGCAAAAGATATGCACTGGACAATCGTAAAAACTCCACCGCAGAGTAAACACGGCAGGGGGCTTCTGATCGTCAGATGCGAACCTCCTTCCCCAAGTATTTTGGACCGTTATCCTCTTAATACTCCCTGGGGGTGGTCCCGTCCGGGTCATGACTCTGGGCGTCTTACCCCTGCCGTGGAGACGTTTGGTCACCTTCGTTATCCCTGGTGTTACGCTTGTCCCTTCGCTGTTACTATGTCCACTCTCAAGCCCTCCCTCTCTCGGTGAGGAGAGCCTGTGTAGCCTATGCTTGCCCCTTAGCACGTGTGGTCGTGGGCAACCAGCTCCATCCCCCGCCACGGCCTCTGTCGCCTCCATTCCGTTGCCGTGTTCCCGCCTCGTGCCCCGTTCACGGCGCCACACTCTACTAGGAAGCCGGTTCTTCCTTTACGTTCTAGACCCACCACTTGGTCTCTGCAGTTGAATGAGTGCGACTAACGGACTATTATCGCCATGTTATGTAGGTTGGACTTCGGCCGACATTTGCATGATTGACTGTACTCGGACTCATGACCCACGCTTAGTGGAAAGGCTAAAGATCTTACACGAGACGTTGCAAGTTCGCGGTCTTAGTTGAGAGATTGGTAGTTCTGCAGTTAATGGCAGTTGAGGGATGCATTTAAAGTTGAAGAAGGAAATATTGTCAACAAGCCTCTTATTGATTGAACAAGAATTATATTGCCATCATTACGTATAAAGTGTGGCATGATAAAGCAATGTGTTAAGACACTGAGCAAAGATGGTGCCTGTTTTAATTGTTTATGCAGAATGTTTTCGGAATTGAGCATAGAAAAACTTAAAGCTGGAATTTTCGATGGACCTCATATTAGACAGTTAATAAACGATCCAAACTATATTGATTCGATGAACATACTGGAGTCCACAGCCTGGTCATCAATTGTGTTAGTTGTGCAAAACTGTTGTATAGCAATTATTCTGAATTTGTTTACAACATATTGTCGAGTAAGCTTGGATGCAACATGTGCTATCATTTCACTATCTCCACAACCATTTACATTTCTTTCCCGAGAATCTTGGCGACTTTGGTGAGAAGCAAGGTGAAAGATTTCATAAAGATATAAAAACAATGAAAGAGAGATACAACGGACTTTGGGATGCCCACATGATGGCAGATTACTCTTGGACCCTTAAGCATGACTGTCCGAGCATATCACTGTGTTAACTACAGATATAAAGCTGCTAGTGATAACGTTTTAATACATTTTGCTGTTTTATATGAAGTCAATAAATGCATAGTAATTATATATAATATGAATGCAGATTACAGTCAAAATGCCACTGATAACACCTAACTCTAGGCGTGTACATAACGATTGCCCTACTAATAAAATTATTCTTAGTTATCTCAAAAGCTATACCTGGTAGAAAACTATCGTATTACATTTTCTTTTAACCAGCAACACACAATTACTCAAGAACAGCTGTAATATTTAAGGCACCAAAAATGTGTGTAGATTAGTGTTGTATAAATGATTTATTAAAGGTGAGTCCGTATCGTCCAGCAAAAGTCTGGATGCTTCATGCATGTTGATGCTAGGGGAGTCCGTAATGGCTTCTGGCCGCCATTGTGTTGATCAACCAGTGTCTCCTTTTCCAGTAATTTGTCATTCATTATTGCTCTATATAAAACACTGATATAGTGTATAGGCCAAAATATGTGTTTTTATTATAAACAGTTTATAATCCAATTTTCTTCAAATGTCCATCATTAAAAAGCGATACAATTGTTTCAACCAACCAATTTATATTGATTGGTTTTATGCAAAAAAATTTGCATGTTAGAACAATTGTGTTATTCTCTATCCTCGAACGCCATTTATACCACACATGGAAACCATGATAATTATGTTAACAGCGAAATGTACTGGCCCATACATTCAGCACTACTTAGTGTTGTGTCATTGTTAGAAACGTTCTATTCTGTAGTTTAATTGGTCCATGACTTCTTTTATTTGTCCCTTCGCTACTGACCTTCCGGATTTTGCCTGGACGATGTCTTTCTCACACAAGAGAATGGGCAGCGGGCAGCACAGAGTTTGAAGTACAACAGCTGATCCAGAGTAACACACATCAAGGTGACATAGTAATCTGCACCGATGGGTCAGTGGCGAGAAACAGACGTAGTGGTTGGGGCTTTATTGCAAAGGCTAATGGACAAGTCTTGAAACATGAGAGTCTGGCATATGAGACTACGACCTCCAGCATGAGAATGGAGGTGGAGGCAGTAACAGCGGCATTCCGTTGGCTAGAGGAGACTACTGCATCACACGTTGTATTCATTACGTATTCAAAGAGTATGCTTAGTAAGGTGGAGAATGGAATGTTTCGTGTAGAATGGCTCTTGTCGCTTCAGAGGTCACAGATTATGAAAATTGTATGAATATTTTGCCCTGGCCATGCAGGAGTGCGCGGGAATGATCAGGCTGATGGTCTAGCAGGGAATGCACCTCTTGATGGCAGATTGCTCATAGACAAATGGGAGGTTGTCGTGCGCTTGTGGGACCAGGTGGATAAGACGTAGGAACAGACTGAGAACCCATATGTGGAAAGAATTAGATTGCGGGGGATCGGCAGGGGTTCTGGAAGAATCTCAAAACTGAGAGGGAAGGCCAGGAGAACTTTTAATCAGATAGCGGTGGAACGATTAGTAGTGTGACTCTTCGCTGACTGTTGAATGAGGGGACGGAGCACGTATGGGAATGTCCTGAGTGCTGTGATGTCGGTTCTTAACTCAACTCAACTTAACTCAACTTGACTCTTTCTCACACAAATTATGGCAAGTTACAATCTGACATCAAGTTTTTAATGTTTCTCAACTGACATGAATGGGCACTGGTAGATGCATACATCTGTATTTGTTCTATAACAAAGACTTTATTCTTTGCGCTGTATGCAAACACCAACAGAATTTCAAACAATATCAAGAAATCAATAGTAGCTGTGGTGAGCTTCTTGGATAGCCTGTCCCTTGCTTATGAGAAAGGAGTAATTAGTAACAAATTATAAATGTAAAACATATATGCAATTGATTAAAAGTAAAAATTGTTTGCGAGGTAACCAAACTGTGTGGTCACCGGGCGCTCACTGAAATGATTGTTGACTTTCTTCAGGAACCCGTGTTCATACCTTCCTAGCATTATAATGAGCCAACTAAATTACTATTCCTTCTGTGGGTAGACTGTCCGATAGGGTCAGTCCAAGTGTCTTCTATAATCCACGTGGAGTTCTCTCTCTACTTTCGATGTTCACTCTACAGTAGCAAAGGAAACTGTTTGATGCTATTTACACATTTTTAAATTTAATGAGATACAACTATTAACGGAATGAATTTTGATTATTCGTTTCAAAACAAGGTTTTCATTGTAAAAGCCTTAGTCAGTCATTAAAAAACAACATTCGTGTACTCTAATGTTAATGAACATGTCTACAAATGCCGTTAATCAAGACAAGGAAAGATGCAGATACTATACAAGATCCCATCATCGAAGAGGGAAATTCTATTACCCATAAGCTCTATTATCTGTCGAGCACTGAAAAACTTCGGCCATATTAAAGGTTACACTGGCTGTGAAATATAAACATAAGGCGTGGTTTTTGGGAAAAGAAGCAGGGGTGGACAAACACGAAGATGGACACAGGATATTGAAAACACCACCTATTTAAAAATGCATTCAGGAGACAGGGGATCTGAGGAAAAAACTGGAGAAACTAACAAGGGCGATGATCAGAGCGACGTTCTTCAAAGGACCTCCTAAATGATGCTACTGATAGTGTATGATTGGCAGTGTTAACCATAAGACTGACATGATGCTGCCTTAACACTGACATGATGCTGCCTTAACACTGACATGATGCTGCCTTAACACTGACATGATGCTGTCTTAACACTGACATGATGCTGCCTTAACACTGACATGATGCTGCCTTAACACTGACATGATGCTGCCTTAACACTGACATGATGCTGCCTTAACACTGACATGATGCTGCCTTAACACTGACATGATGCTGCCTTAACACTGACATGATGCTGCCTTAACACTGACATGATGCTGCCTTTTTAAAACAAAATTTGAAAGTCATGCAATTTGCTATTTTTATTGGCAGATTGTAATCCTAAGTTTTGGGGAGACAATTGCGCCACACCGTGCCGGTTGGACTGTAAAAACCAGTCTTGTAACGCCGTCACTGGAACGTGCATTTCTTGTGTTGCAGGCAAGTCTGGAGAGAAATGTGATCAAGGTATCATTTCTTATTCCCTTCTGTCGATTAGTTTATTTGGTTATGCATTTTGTGACAAATCTTGGACAACTGACTACAAAATAAAGGTTAATGCGTAATGTATTATGCAAGCGATGAGCTCTTTCACACGCCTTGAAATTTACTTGGTCAATATCTTACAGACAATCTTTACGTCTCGTGACATCTCCTGGAACCAATTTTAGGCTAGGTAAACCTGAGAGTCAATTTACATTTTACAAATCTTAATCGTTGTGGAGTCCAACCCATGAACCGACAGGCTGTCAGTCAAGCCTGCTAGCCACTGTACTGCAGATATCAACAACATTATGCCTAAACTGGGGGTACAATCCTGACCACTGTCTGAGCAGGCATGTGCACTACCCACCGTGCACTGCTGCTCCAAAACAACACATATGTACAGATTGAAACACATTGTAAGGCATTGTATGTAGAAACGTGCATAATGTGTTGAGTATCTAGCCACCATTTCTTGGCACTGAATGAGTCAGTAAATAAGATCATTTTCAATATCTTGAGATGCAGGTCGAACTCATTTCCAAGTGGACCGTAATAGGGCGTCTAGCCACTACGCTACAACTGCTACCTTAGTTGTGGTGGGTGTTTAAAATATAATGAGCTCATAGCATACAATGAATTAAGGATGAACGCAGGAAGGAAAACGATGAAGACATGCTACTGTGCGGTGCAATTAAGAATACGGAAGACAACCATAACACGTTGTCATCAACAATCAAATACACGAAGACATACCTACCACCCAGTAACAAATAATGCATATTTCAATATAGCAGAACAAACAGACATAATACATTGCTTTAATACATTTCTGTCAGCATCAAGTGCCATGCCTATTGGCTTAGGCGTTCATGACTCTCCAGAGATCTCGGTCTTTGGTATTCTGGATCAACTCTATCGTTAATATTCTTCCATACCACCGTCGCAATCCATCCAGCATCATTTCTCATGGTCTGCGGCTACTTCTCTTCCCCTCAATCTTTCCAGTTGTCACGATGTTCTAAAATGCCTCTCTTGTCATCACATGACCAAAAAGGTTCTTTACCTCGTTCTTATTGTTTTATATAATGTTCTAGTTTCATTAACCTCTTTCAAGCATTCGTTGATAGTTACTTTCGCAGTCCAATGAATTCGCAACATTCGTCTCAGGAACAACATCTCTGTTGCTCCCAATCTTCTCCCAATTCGTTCATTAACATTCCAAGATTCACAGCCATAAAAAAAAAAAAAAATAGGTTCTATATAGCACATTAGCACTCTCTTTCTTGCATTCAAATTTATTGACTTAATGCAATGTATTCTTCATTTTCTGAAATGCAGCCTTTGATTGCCCTATTCCGCTCTTGATCTATGTGGTGCATCTTCCATGTGATGTTATAATTGTCCCTAGATATTTTAAACTATCCACTTGGTGAAGAATTTTCCCTTCTATATATATTTAACATTTGGGTGTTACCTGTTTCTTTGATATCACTTTTGTTACTGTTTTCTTAATAATCAAGGAGAGTCCTTTCTTTGCTATTTCTGTTACTACAATGTCCAACAGTTGTTGTAGATATTTTGCATTATCCGCCATCAATACTGTGTTATCTGCATAGCGTATATTATATATATTATAACCTCCGAATATTATTCCTGACTTTTCTTTGATCTCTCTCATTATTACTTCGCTATAGAGGGAGAAGAGATCATGTGACAAAACACATTCCTGCCTTACTCCCAGTTTTCTGTGTTCATAAATTTCCTTCTTTATTTCCAATTTAACTGTTTTTTTATTATTCTAAGATCTTTCCCATCAATATTAACATCTTCCAACATTTTAATAATTTCATGATATTTTACTTTATCAAATGCCCTAGCATAATCGTTGAAACACAAATATATGTCTTTCTTTGTCTCTATTGAACTTTTTTATAGTGTCCGTAAGGTATATATTGCATTGTTTGTGCCCTTTCCCTCCACAAATCCATACTGTTCTTCGCCAATTTCCATTTTTATTTTCTTTCTTGTTCTTCTAATTTTAATCCTGAGTAGAATCTTAGTGACATGATTTATTATGTTAATTGTACGAACATCTTCGCATTCAATTGCTCCTGGTCTTTTTAGTATAGCTATAAATACAGATTTCAACATATCGCTTGGTATATATCCGCTGCAGTAAATGTCGTGTGACAACACTGGCCCGGATCTCAGTGGTTGTCATGACCTTTGGGTTCTTACTTCTGCCTACTATTACCTTGTTGACCCCGGGACGGTGCCCGGACGCTGACTTATTTTCCTATCACTATAGACAAACAGATCACCACCTGAGGACAAGAGAACACTTTTCAGATAAGTATAACCCGAGTCTTTAATCAAGATTTCAGACTCAAAAAAAAAAAAAAAAAAACGAAGTTCAAGTTCAAGACAAAAGAAACAACGCGGAGTATTTGTGCGAGGATTCTGGAGGAGCAGATCATCATTCCACCAGTAATTTGTCAGTCATCAGTAGGTGAGTGATGTAGATACCGGTGGTAGAATATTGTTCACCTGATCTCTCCTTAGGCTGCCTGGAACTCCTCTCCACCTGATTATAGGCAGTTAAAGTTCTTTGTACAAGACCGCTTCTTCCACCAGACTGGAGTTGAGATCAGCTGCCTGAAAACGACTCTTCTCCTCCACGGCACTTCAAGCACGTCCGTAGACACCAGCGTCAATAATAATCACGAGGATAATGAAGATAATGAGGGTTCCTGTAAGCAAGAAGAAGATGCCCCGTGTACATATCCATTTCACCTGTTATTAATACATCACAACCAGATTCAGACTGATACTAGTTATGTGGTCAGTTTCCACCCTCAGACCAATTCCATAGGTCTGACTTCAGATATCTCGCCACTAGATCTGTGTAGAGCAGCCAGGTACTAGACTTCAATGTCCCTGATTAACCTCACTCATGGCAAGGATAGCCTCTCTGGAAATACGATCCATTACCATTCGAGAGAGAGAGAGAGAGAGAGAGAGAGAGAGAGAGAGAGAGAGAGAGAGAGGATATAAGGTTCAAGACTTCAGGTAGAAATATTTCCCCTATACTGGCCAAGGGTGTTGGTCTACGTTCCAGCTGCGCTGGTAAACCTTTCCTGAAATATTGATTACAGACAGACAAAGAAAGAAGGGTGTCATCTTGGGTCTGTCGCTTTTTCTCCTCCTCTCCTCGGGCATTTGGAAAGTTTGGAATTTATATGCACTGAACCCCATTGGTTTGGCTTCTCTTGGCAGCCCAACCAAGTGTAACATCATGTGCAGAACATCCTGTTCCCATTATACAACAGGTAGTATATTCATTAGACACGCATCATAATATTATTATCCTCTGAGCAAAAGAGGTAATATGTCAGCGACCTGTGCGCTGCAGCTTTCAAGACTCCGCTACTTTCGCACTGCACGAAATAACAATTCATGACATTTGCGAAAGGAATGCAATTTATTCAGAGCCGACATGTGAATGGCTCTACAAGCATTAGGCTTCATCATTGTTACACAATATGAATATATCAACGTGATGATAGATGAAGCTAGCATTACACAATCTAAATGATATAGCCCTAAGTTTGCCTATGGCCTAGAAAGCTATCGTATTGGTCAAGGATACGTCCGACCTCTCTACCGTCTCCAGTCAGTCTGTCCCGCTACACATAGCGGGGACCAGCACGGGCCCTTTTTCCCTCCGTGCAGTTGCTACTATTGCGTGCCTGGACTGGCCAGCACGCTGGCTGGTGAGTTTGAGTAACCTGGCCTATCACGGTTACCAGCAACCCAATTGCTTGGGGAAAACCCTCGCTCATCCGTACTCTTTGCCCTCTGGTCTGACACAAATGTGTCTCCCTGCGAGGTATTAATAGCAGTCGGTGTCTTCCCTGTCTGGGTGTCTCTCTATTAGCCTAGTGTTAACTCCTTACTCCTGTAAGGGCTTATTGGGGATGCTGACAGGGTCCCCCTCCTCTTCGCGAAGTGTTACTTCCCCTTTCTCATCTTTGTAACACTTCTTGGTTACAAAAGAAAAATTGGTTGTCCCCAATTTTGTCAGCTCTCCAATAAGTATAGAACTTTCCAGTTTGGGGATAGAACAATATCTTCTACCTTCATTCACAGTGTTCTATCTTTTCACTTGGCTGATTTAGTAGTCCATGTTTCAGTATAGTTGGATCTCTAGATATGTCAAGGATTGGTAGTGAACCGGAAACCGTTGTCTTATGACTTGCGTCCTGGCTTCTGTCGTTAGACCCTATGTCTCTTGACTTCCACCCATTGACTTTCGTCTTGACCTGTTCCTCATATTGCCCGAAAATGACAACCCACACTCTAGTTGACTCTGTTATGAGTACAACACATGAGCACCAAGTGTTCATGTTCCCATCAATATCCCCTCTAACTCTATACACATAGCTCTACTGTTCACCCTCTCGCTTCCGCATGAGAAAAAGCTATGTTCACTGTTACCTGTAGGTTTCTGATTATTTATTGTGTCCCCTGAATTTAGAGTTATTGTTCTTTGAACTTATTGGTGTGTGCAACTTTTATGTGTTCGTTTTCCTGTTTGTTTGCGTGTTTTCTAATAAACTAAAGTGTACTTAATTCTCTAACATGTGTATGCGTTAGTGTACTAAATGTGTGTGTTCCTTCGAGCGCCGCAAATCGGTTTATTGTGGTTACAAACGTTCGTTATTTTTATTTGTGACCACAACTCCGTTTTCTGAAGCTCAAAGTACGTTCTCTCTATACTCTGCTAAAGTGTTGCTGTAACACATATAAAACCTTTGACAACACATTGGAAACACACATGACACAGACAAGTCAAATAAGACCTTTCCAGCGGTGGAAAAAATATTTCCGCTGTCTTTCACTCTCGCTCTCTTTCTTTCAATGTTTACTAAGTTTCCGCATTCTCTCTCCGCATTTTCTCTTCTTTCATTCATCTTTCATTCCCTTTCATACTTTTTTTTTTCACTCAATCATTCTCTCGTCATTAAAATATGGTTCATAATATGACATACATAAGCAATATATATACATTAAATGATTGGCTGAATTATCACAGTAATCACGCCAAATGACTGTGTGTTTTGTTTGCACACGTCATGTCTGTACATAAATATACATTGTTATAAGGATGGTTCGTTACCGATCCTGACATAGTAACTTCCATACTTTGGTGTGCTGACCTAAATTACCTTCAAGGGAAATAATTTACTACTACTTTCATTTAAGCGAAATGGGTTAATTACCTTAAATGTTACTTGTGAAAAAGATGATATTAATTCCTAAATGATTGGCATTGATTTTGAAATGATATATTAACTAAATGGATGTATAAATGCTTATGATTATCAGTAAATTCACTAATATAGGATCTAGTAATTGTATTTCTATACTGGATGTTTTAATAAATGGGTTATTAATTAAATGATGGTGATTTCTAACTAAGCAAATAAGAAAATAAAGTTATATATGCGTTTACATAATTTGCAATAGAATAAATAATAGAAAAATGAAGTTATAGATATTGTAAATAAAATAATAATGTACATATATCACAGTTACATTTCTATATCTAATTACACTAAGTTGACGTCCTCCTCTGCGTTGTGAAGCTGGAGCAAATCTCTTTGTAGACTATACTAACATAGTTCATTACACCAAAGTCTTTAATGCTCTTCTTGACGGATAGTGTATTAATATAGTTGCCTACCACATCATGTAGGTCCATAGCTAACCCTGTATTGTCATTCGGGGTCTAATTGCTGATTCAATACATTCAATTCGGGGTCTAGCCTTACTATATTGTGACGTTGGTTCACATCCTTTCTTTTCTTTCGGGGTCTTACTATGGTGTTGGTTTCTAACTTCTGCCATCAATTCGCAGTTAGCGTTGGTTCACAACTTCTCTAGATCAGGTCTCAGCTGGGTTCGCTGTCCTATTAGCGTTAGTTGCCATAATCTAAATTACGTGTGTCTCAGCGCACGTTAGTTTTGCGTACGTTCATTACACTTCTATAGCACTGTTCTATTCACCCAAGTCAAGTATCAGGCGATAATAACGCACTTACGATATGTCTTATTCACCACACATGGCACTTGGTTATTTAACATTACAGTGTCAATGTTTCTGGTGGTGTATGGTCGCTTCCTTCCTGTAACTCAGGTATTTGAATGGATGAAGGACGACTTAAAATGTCTGCAATCGTATTTAATCTCCCTTTTAAATGTTGGATGGTAAACGTATAATTTTGGAGAATTAAATCCCACCTGTTAATTCAGATTGCCAGATTGCATCACAGACAATGGAGAGTTATCGGCTTGGATTACAAACTGTGCTCCTGCCAAGAAGCGATGAAACTTTCTCACACAATAGATCAAACTCAGGCCTTTCATTTGTGATGCTGAGTATCTTCCTTCAGCAAAAGTGATGTTGCGAGCTACGGGGTGGAACGTCCCGTCGTTGAACTGACCTATGATTCCAGATCTGGATATGGCACTCATATCTGTGCGTAAGAAATAAGTGAGTTTCGGGTTAGGTATACGAAAGGTAGATGGAACAATGACAAAATGTTTCAATTTTGATACCGCACTAATTAACCGTGCATCTTTTACAAATAACTTAGCCGAAGCTTTTAAGATGTTAGAACAACCACTGATGAATTTTCTATAGTAGTTTGGGACCTGTTTCTTGGTCGTTGGCATTGTTACATTTAGAAATTTAGTGACGATACTGTCATCAATTTTCAATTGGCCCCTGCAGATGTTATGACTCAGGAAGTCAATTTGTTCCATGCCCAACTCTATTTTGGACGGCTTAGCTATGAGTCCACACAATCTCATGCTGTTGAAGACCTGTCGACGTTTCGTTAGGTGTTTTGTCCCGTCTTTCGTCTGATTGCATCTGTTATTTCTATATGTCGAGATATTTGTCGCAGTTGTGTTTACTGTCGGAACTGGTAGTTCCCTGTCGTCCAATACTGTTGTGCTACTACTTGTGTGTGCTGTTATCTGGCTACGTGTGTTTGCGTTGTCGCTGTTGTGTGTCGCCTTACCTAGTGAAGTTGAGTTGTGTATGTCTGTCGTCTCATTGCTTGGTGTTGGTGCATTCTGTTCGTCTGTCTGCTGTTCTTTTTGTGCAACGTTAGGTTTCAGGATGTTGATATGAAATATCTCTAAGGGTTCTTTTATCGATATTTCATTATCCGCATCTGATCTTTTGAGTTTAACGTTGAGAGGCCCTTGGCAACATGTTAGTACCATGTTATGTGTATCGGTTAGTTGAATCACAGCCTTTTGGTTCGGTTTAAGGTGAATCGTTTTAGTACCCTCGTTTGGATAGTTATGGTTTCCATTACTCGACACCTGCATTAGGGGTCCAGTAATATCGACCGCTATACTTTCAAGTGGTCTAGATGCTATCACTGAGTTTTGCACTTCGGCCTCTACATGTTCTTTCTTTCGTACCCGATGTTGACACACATTACAAGAGCGACAGAAAGATTTTATGTCCGAACAAAATTTCGGCCAGTAAAATTGTGATAGAATTCTGGCTCGCGTTTTATGATAGCCCAAATGTTCAGCAAACGGTGGTGAATGTGCGATTTTTAGCACCTTTTCCCGGTATGTTACAGGTAACACCGTCTGCTGAATTTCATGGTTATTATATGAGTAATAACGCATGAGAATTCCATTAACCTTTTTAAAGTACCAGGAAGAATTTTTTGAAACTTTCTTTCGCTCACATAACAAGTTAAAATATGGTGTGAGTGTTTGGTCGGTGCTTTGTGCCTCGCTCAACTTTTGGCGAGTAGTGTTGGTATCTGCACCACTTGGTGTTAGTAGCTGTAGAGTTTTATTTTGTAAGTCAGTATAACTTATTTCTGTATCTGACTTAGTTACAGCGTTGACCCTGTGTGTTTCATTCCAGGCTTTTATGTTGTCATCTGTACATTCTTTCAATGCATCAAGACATCCCAAAATAAGGTCCGTACATGGATCTTGCAGGATAACGCACGTAAATGTGCCGGTAAGGAACGGGGTATTGATATGCGCTTTTGCCATTGGATATTTCTCGATGGTTCCAGAGAAAATACGGCATTTGACAAATTCTCCCGTATAATCTTCAGGTCTAGCAAGTTCTCTTCTTAGTCCCAGTAGAGTGCTGCCGCTATCAACTAAGCATTGGCATGGTTGTCCATTGACCAGTGCATCGTAGAACTTCAGTTTACCTCTGGAGGCACATGCTGCGTTAGCATCTTCATTTGAACATGGTATTATATGCCCACATTCTAATTTCCCATCCGCATGAAATTGATGTCATACTTGACATTTAAAGTCTAAAATATCAGTTACTGATGATACACTTTGACATTCATTCGTTGGCAATACATTGACAAGTTCGGGATCTATGTCACTCTCATCGTCTGATGATGTATTGATGAGGGCTGCGTTGTTTGCCTTCATTTTCTGTCTCCCAAGACACCTATTGCTATAATGGCCATAACTAGAACAAAAATAACATTTTACAGCACGTTTAAACGATGATCTCCTGCTTTCTTGCTTCTTTAACACTTGTTCTAGGTGTGACGGATATGTGGGGTTTTTATCACACATCGAATATGTTGGGTGAAAAAGATTGCAATAAATACATTGAGGTGGTTTCTGATATGGTTTGTCCTTCTTACTATAGTCTTTCTGTTTGTAGGATCTATCAGGGACTCTGTTTGCAAAAGCTGTAATTTCTGTGTCATATGATGTAGTTTTGAATATGTCCCGATTAGAGGAAAAATAAGCTGACCCCCGTTTCTCTAATTGTTGAATGGAATCAATATCTGACTGTTGTAAGAACTTAGCAAAAGGGGTAGGTACTGTCGACACAACTTTGTCCATTACTATTAGCTCTTCAAGTTTTTCATAACTGTTACCTACTTTAGCCGCCTTAGTCCATTTTTTAAATGTGCTCTGCACGTTAGAAATGTAGTCTATGAACGTTTCAGTTGCTTTTGGTTTAATCTGTGAATTTGGTAACCAGTAGCGTCCAAAAGAAAATGTTGCATTATTCTATCGTGTATGTACTGGTAATTGTTTCTAAGATCAGTAGGTATGGATTCTATTACTTTTAAAGGCTCCCCACTCAGATTCCTCATGTAAATCATTGCCCAATCCTCTAAAGGTATTTTCTGTGTTTTTAGTTGGAACTCTATATTTTCAGTCCATGCGCTGATTGAATCACCTACAGTGTATGGTTTAATGAGGCCTTTGTATTTACTGAATTTATTCTGTTCTTCTTGGCTCTTTTGTTTGCTAGAGGCTATTTGTCTGTTAGAATCTACCTCCATTTCCTTCATCTTTAGTTTAGTCACCTCCTCGATCTCTTTCATTTCTTTTTGATGTTGTCTTTCTAATGCTCTTTCATCTCTGTCAAGAGCAGCTTTTCTTTCTGTTTCTTCTTTATACTTTTGGTCTGCCCATTTTTCTAGTTTATCTCCAGTGTGGCCCATGGCGATGCCCGCCTGGATACATTCATTTAGTGACGCCATTTTGTGGCGTAATGTTAGTTCAAAATGATAATATAATAATATGCACAGAATAGTATACACTAATGTGTTAGTACATGTACATCATTTGCTGGAAAGGAAGATGCATGATTACGTTAGAGCATATCGAAATATTCGGAAAATATACTCATCTAATTTGTTGGACAGTGTGGTACTTGGGATGTTCCACCGCAGTCATTCACACTACACACTGGTTTGATTTGCTGACGCACGGCTGCGTTCTGGTTGGTAGAGCAGCAAAAATTAGACACACGCTTACGTTGTAAATACAAGCTCACAATTCATCATATTCTATTAAATATTTCATATTTCATAACGATGTTACTATAATTTCCTATTTCATGCGATGGGTGAATGAGAATGTGATAAATAGTGATAGATGGTATAAATGATGAATGATATGATCGTCTGAATGATTGTTAGATGATAAGTGAGATGATTAGTCGTATGGCCGTCAATGTCGTCTTTCTTCGCCGTTTGAATCTGGCGTACCTTCGTTCTAGGCTGCAGTTCGTCGCTACTCTATTTAATGATTTCGTAGAATGGTGACATTGATGGCTGTATCACACGCAATGAAATGTACACGGTGGTTACGATGGTGATGTTCACTGATGATCTTATACATTTCAATTGCTTTTAATATAATCACACACTTTCTAAATAATATTGGTAGAATTTCACACTTTACCGATCTAATTTGTATCACTTGTGGTTCACACTCCACAAATTTTTGGCGATCGTATAATTCACCACAAGCAAAAAAATTTAATTTATAGCATGTATCACAATAATATTTGTATTACTTTGCAATATATCATACATCACAAATGTCGAAACGTGCATTGAACTAATTCTGGCACAGAACTTTGTAATATTTATCGATAGTTAGCGTTCGTTTAGTGGTTTATAATACCACTTGCATGTTGGCGTTAACTGCTCGTCGAATATTACTACAACTGCCTGCTATGGCTGTTCAGAAAACGTTCACTGAAATCTGACAGTAATTGTACTGCTGGCGTTTGTTCAATGTGTTCTGACCTTACTTCGCAGCTGGCGTTGGTTCTTTGACCATTCTGACACCAATTCGGGGTCTAGCTTGTCAGCGACCTGTGCGCTGCAGCTTTCAAGACTCCGCTACTTTCGCACTGCACGAAATAACAATTCATGACATTTGCGAAAGGAATGCAATTTATTCAGAGCCGACATGTGAATGGCTCTACAAGCATTAGGCTTCATCATTGTTACACAATATGAATATATCAACGTGATGATAGATGAAGCTAGCATTACACATAAGTTTGCCTATGGCCTAGAAAGCTATCGTATTGGTCAAGGATACGTCCGACCTATCTACCGTCTCCAGTCAGTCTGTCCCGCTACACATAGCGTGGACCAGCACGGGCCCTTTTTCCCTCCGTGCAGTTGCTACTATTGCGTGCCTGGACTGGCCAGCACGCTGGCTGGTGAGTTTGAGTAACCTGGCCTATCACGGTTACCAGCAACCCAATTGCTTGGGGAAAGCCCTCGCTCATCCGTACTCTTTGCCCTCTGGTCTGACACAAATGTGTCTCCCTGCGAGGTATTAATAGCAGTCGGTGTCTTCCCTGTCTGGGTGTCTCTCTATTAGCCTAGTGTTAACTCCTTACTCCTGTAAGGGCTTATTGGGGATGCTGACATAATATATTAATCAAACTAGAAGTTAGAAAGCAAACATTGTATGTGTGTGCCTCGTGTGTATGTACATGTGTCAGGGTGAGTTTACCCTAATAGGTATGAAGATATCGGTACCCCTCTTCCACAACCCAAGTTAGATACAGCTCGACCAAGGTTGATATCCCTTCATAGCTTACAATTCCTCTATCCTCCTCAGTGGTGAAATACCCGTCATGGCTCTGGTGAGCCACCTGATGATGATAATAATCTGTGTCGCTGGTGCCCCTACCCCTTTAGGGTAGTTAAATTAAAGCTCTATGCAAAAGGAAGACACAGAAGGCTCATCACTAAACTGGCTTGGCCACTAGTTGACAGATCTCACAAGACACTCAAATAGATCAGTACAGCGGGAGAGAACAATTACCTTTTCTGTAGGAATATATCATCCACAGAATGTGCTATCCTAGCATCTAGAGAGCCACCACTGTCCGTCTTTATCTGGATCCCCAGACGTTGAAACACTTGACAGTAGACAAGACTTCATTTTGACACCAGAATAGGATTCACGGGATCCTCAGGGTAGCTCCCTGCCCTTCAATAGACTGGCCTTGGGTCTTCAGGATGAGGACAATAATCCGCCAACACAAGACATGGCCGTTAGTCCATTAGATAACCACGGTGAATGCCGTTGCCAGCGTTCTCCGGAAGTGTCGTCAAATTGAATGACGCGATATTCTGGATATACTAGAATGGATACTACGCAACAAGGGTTAGAGATTATCTCCCGATATCTTCCCCAGGACAGTGAATTTCACCAAAGCTGGACTACAAGCGTTGCGTGAACCCAAAGATGGTCGAAACTGGTCCTGGATACCAAATAATAGACACACACCCACTATCATACTGTACACCCATGAAAATGGGGTACTGCAGAGTGTGGATTCGGTTGCCCCATCCTGAGGTTCAATTCTGTTTTGTCACATAGGCCGATTCCCAGACCAAAGTACGGTATCACCGAACTATGGTTCCGAATTGTACTCAGACGGGCAACCCCCCTACTCCGTTCCATGTGAAGATATCCCCTATGGGATCATTCTTCTGTTGTACGCCAATCCCTGTGAAAACATGAGATGTGTTATTGGACCTGAAGAATAGACTGTCTCTTACCACTACCTTATGTACTGTCCCTACGGTCTCCTCTCTGCCTTTACAGGGCTGTTGGGTATTTCCTATCGCCGTTACTAGCTTCAAAGAACCATTTCCCCTCATATCCTTCGGAGAACTAAGCTTAGCATTAGGCTGGAAACATATCTGAGATTCACTATCTCGGTTTGGTTGACAGCCGTCAACCCACCGACTAGGTTTTCTCATTCGAGGTGTACTGGAGATGTTAGAGGCAACTCCTAACAAATTAGACGGAGAATTACTTCCCTCTAGTATAACTCCATTCCTCTCTTTCTTGTGCGCTTCCCCTTCTGGAACTGACATACAATCTTTCTTTTGCTTCCAAATACCTTTGAAATCGAGCGTTTTTGTTAAACTCGCTATTGGCTTATCGTCTAGGTGATGCCTAGGCCTACGGTGTTTCCATCTATAGTAAGGCCTCCTCGTAGAGGGCTCACTATTCTTGGGCACCTGGGTATGACAAGTGTGCAAGCTCGCACCTTGTCGTTGACAGTCTCTCCTCTGAGGGGTTAGAGTGCTGGAAATATTACCGGGCTGCTGATACGAACATCCTTTGGATCTGGGTGGTTTTTCCCTTGCCACCATGGGCGTGATGGGTTCACCCAGGACCACAAACTTATTTCCCAAAATTAGGGGAAAAAGTGGATCACTCAAGACAGCTGCCTTTATAGTTCCCCGGACATATCTACAATTAATGTCTACTAAGGCTATCGGTACAGATATAGCAACTGAAATTTTTGTCGCCATTTGTATCTCCATCATCTCCCCTGTAAGAGACTCTGGACTAACCAGGTGTTCTGCTATGACGGCTTCCTCAAACAGCCCTGAGTCATATAAACACTCCACTGGTTGTCCATTAACTTTAATAACCTCGACCACAGCTGGTCGGTTATCTTTAGGAGCTTTCTCTTCCTTCGTTTTTCTCCCAGTCCTAGCTATGCAAGCTACGTACTTGGGTTCTGTTGGCTTGCTCCTACAATCCACACTGTGTTATGCGTTTAACGTTCTAACATTCCATGTACCTATGTTAAACTTATTTGTTTAAATTAAGATGATGTCTCCAGTCTCTAGATGACGGTTTGGTGTCACCCGTGACACTTGACTGTACCGACTGGACGAGGATGTCCTAAGACACTCGTTGACGTCGTTTACTGACATTGAAGTGTGTTTAGTCATGAAAACTTGGGAAGATAATGTGGTGGTTTCCCCTTACCTTCCACAACCACATGGAGTTCTGTTACTTCAGCTTTTAACAGCCCACTCGGACTGTCAGGACAAGTGAGTCCCTTTCTCTGCCCAGCTGCAGAGCTGTCCAATTATATTGTTGGTTACACAATCTTTTGAATCTGGTTGAAGTATAATTTAACTTTGACTTGTATTTAATACGAATTTCATCTTGCTATGATCTGTCATTGAAGATTGGCGTTGCTTACAATTTATGGCGGTGGTCGGAGTCCTTGATTTGATTATCACCAAAGTCTACATAATACAGCTGTTCTTCCGGATGTTTAGTTAGTTAATTAGTTAGTTAGTCATAGTTCCAACCTCACAGCAACGGGTCGTCCCCATTATGCTCCGTTCCTGTGCCAGTGAATATCGCACAAAATGCTCCCCACTGCCCAATGTGAAAAGTGGAAAAGACAGGAGTCTCGACAAACAACAGCCCGCACAGATACACTGTGCATAATGCCGCTGCCAGAATGTCAACACAATAGTCCCCCACGAAACACCCAGTTCATCTCTGATGGAATCGGCAGTCATTTTCCCATCTGGATGTTTCCTAGATGTTCACCCACACAGTCCACGAAAATACAGTTCATTGTCGATGGCAGTGGCAGTCAACCAGAAGCCCGGATGTTTGTTATCCATAAACACAACCAAAACAATGACGACATCGCCAGTGCACTAAAGCTTTAGTCACTGTGTTAGAGATTCAATCAATCAATCGTGTGCACTGCCGGAAACCGTGGGCGATCATGACTCGCCATTTCACTCGATCACCAGAGTCGTGGATTAGCTCAGTGTTCCTGTCTCGTCCATGCCATGTGGCCAAGCCATCCAGGTATTTTCCTCTCGGTCTTCGTCTTGGTTCGTTCCCTTCGATCTTGCCAGTTGTCACTAAGTTCTCCAATCCATTTCTTCTGAAATGAGTGCTGTCATCCACCCGGAAAAGGCGACTGTTTTGTGGTGTTCCCTGGACAACAGGATTGTGAGAACTGATGTCCCAAGCCTCGCGACAGATGGTAGAAGCGTCAACAAAGAGAACAAACTGAAGTATCTGGGGATCACATTTGACAGTAGCCTATCCTTCAAGGACCATGTGGAGACGGTTGTGACAAGATCTCAAAAGGGACTCAATACACTTAAAACTATGGCTGCAATAGACACAGAGCAGGGAATGCTCTTCACACTGTACCAGCATTTGATCCTCTCCGTGATTGATTATGGACTAGGACTGCTCACTGTCTCAAAGAGTCAGCTGGTGAAATTAGAGCGCATACATAACGAAGCTATGCGAGTCATTTTGGGATGCACTAGTGTGTATGCGTTACATCCTTGGTCTGCCGACTGTTGCTGGTAGGCACAAGGTGATGCAGGCGAAGGCATACCTCAGAGTAGCTGCAGACACACATCACCCGTTGCATGAGGCGCTGGACCCAGATAAGGGTCAGAGAATGATAAAAGGGAAATCATGGATGGCTCAGGCGGAGGATACTATCAGACAGGTGTGCATCTTTGAGAACATTAGGCGAGGAGAGGAGTGGGTCAGAGTGCCAGTGGAGCAGTCAAACATGTGCAGAGTTATAATCACATTGGGCCTGGAGTACAGTGAGTGGCCAGCAGGGCCAAGGAAGTGGAAATCCAGCAACTAATTCAGGATAATGCTCGCCTGGGTGATGCGATTATCTACACCAATGGTTCTGTGTTGAGAGGTAGGAGAAGTGCCTGGGGATTCTTAGCAAAAGCTAATGGTCGACATTTGGTGCAGGAGAGCCTGGCGTATGATACCACAACATCAAGCTTAAGAATGGAGGTGTAGGCGGTCAGTGCAGCTTTCCGCTGGATGGAGAACATGATACATACACACACCGTGATTATAACTGACTCAGAAAGCATGCTGAGGAGGGTGAGAACAGGCAGGCTTCGTGCAGAGTGGCTTGCTTCGCTTCGGAGTTCACGGGTGGTAGACATCACCTGGATCTTTTCTCCGGGGCATGCCGGTGTACTGGGGAATGAACAGGCCGCAGGATGGCTGGCTCGGCAAAACATTGTGGAGTATTGATGCATGACAAGGCAGAAGTGGTTGCGACCTTGGCACAGGAACGGAGCATAATGGTGACGACCCGTTGCTGTGAAGTTGGAACCGTGACTAACTAACTAACTAACTAACTAACCTCGGAGGAGCAAATGGATCACCATAGTTTGGGAAGAATGAGACAGCGAGGAGTGACGAGGGGATCTGGCCTATGCTCGACGCTCAGAGGAAAGGCGAGACGGACATATAATCAGATTGCTACTGGAACTATTGGTGTTGGAACTCTTCGCTGGCTGCTGAGGATGGGGACTGAGCGCTTATGAGAATGCCCCGAATGCTGTGAAGTCGGTTCCTAAATCAAGCAATCAATCAATCCATTTCTTCTTATAACATGTCCAAAACATTTTGACTGTCTACGTCTAATTATTCTAATCAATTTACGAGTTTCGTTTGTCTCCTGTAGTACTTGGTCATTGGTTTTTATATATGTCCATGGTATTCTTACAATTTCCTTAGAAACCACATTTCTGCAGCCATCAGATGTTTTTCAGCTTGACTGCACATTGTCCAAGTTTCACATCCATACAAAAGAACAGGCTCTATGTATCCCCTCAACACTCTTTTTCTTGTTTCAATTGACATCTTTTTATTGATCAGAATGTTTTTAATCTTGCTAAAGGCTACTTTCGCCATGGCGATTCTTGTTCTAATCTCTTCAAGGCATCTCCCATCAGATGTTATGACTGTTCCGAGATAATTGTATCGATTCACTTGTTGAAGAATATTCCCATTTACTTGTATACTACATTGTCGTACTTCGTTCTTCCTAGTGATGCCATAACCTGTGTCTTTTTACAATTTAATTCCAACCCCAGCTGCTCACTGTGTACAACAACCGCATTCACTAATCGTTGCAGATCCTGCGCATTGTCTGCAATCAATACTGTATCATATGCATATCTAATGATATTGATGTTTCGTCCTCCAATGCTGATTCCATTTATATCTTCTACATTTCTGAAAATATTTTCACTGTACAGGGAAAAAAGATCTGGGGACATTACACATTCCTGCCTAACACCTCTCTTAATAGGCTGATATTGTCCCACTTCATTATCAATCCTTATGGCAGCTTGTTGTTTCCAATATATGTTTTTTTAATAAGTCTAATGTCTTTCCCATCAATTTGTAGATCTGCAAGCATATCTATCATGTTGACATGTCTAACTCTATAAAAAGCCTTTGTGTAATCAATAAAGCAAAGATGTATATCCTTGTTTACTTCTATAGCACGTTCAATAACTGTTCACAGCATATACATAGCATTTACTGTACCCTTTCCTTCTACAAACCCACTATTCCCCTATTTCAGGTTTTATTTTCTTCCTCACTCTTTGCATGATAATTCGTAGCAAAATCTTTGTGACGTGACTCATTATACTAATTGTTCTATGTTGATCACATTCCAAGGCTCCTGATTTCTTTGGGATTGCAATAAATACAGAGTTACATAATTCAGAAGGTATATCTCAGGTATCATATAATGTGTTCAGCAGTCTGGTGACTTGCTCTAGCCCAAATTCTTCTAAAGATTTAATCATTACTGTTGTGATGTATCTGCACCGGGGGCCTTGCCAGCTTTCATATGCTTAAGAACATTTCGAACCTCCATCTTCAAAATTGGCGGTCCTTCATTATTAAATCTAATATCATAATGTTCCTCTCTGTTTTCATTATAAAGGTTTTTCACATAATCTGTCCATACATGTAGAATCTGATCTTTTTCTATTATGATGTTGCCATCTTTAGTTTTTAGACAGCCTGTTGATGTACTTGTTATTTTATTAGTAAGTTCCTGAATTCTTGTGTGCACTAATTTAGTATTTTGCCTGTTGTGTTGTTTTTCAATTTCTAAGCACTTTTCCTCAAGCCATGCTTCTTTTGCCTCCTTACATAATATTCTGACTTGTCTGTGGATTTCTTCATATTTGGTAGAATTATTTTTGTTGAGTCTTCTTGTTTCCATTAGGTGTTAGAGATTACTCTAGAAGTAAAGTTAATTATAAGTAATGGCGTATTTACAAGAATTGGTGGTATGAAAAATCCAAAATATACAATGAAGATGCACATGATTGAATTAATTTCCTCCTCGTTCCTGTTTTTTCTGTACTGCTCAATAAAATCTCATGAATCCCGAATACGTAAATATTATGGACAGATGCTTGCTACTTTTGAATTCATTCCTGAGTCACTCCTTGAACTTAACAACAGAATATTTACTTTGCAAATAGAAGCATTTTACATAATATCCACATCTCATTTTCGAACCAAACATTAAGTCCAGTAGTTTGTTGATAAGTCACGTAATCAAAATCTAAAATGAGGAAATATGCGTAAGCAGATCTTCTCCAGAAGTAAAATCACACCCAGACCTTAATGTATCTCCGACCTATCAGCCCTACTGGACCGGAAGAACATTTCTGTACCAATCTGTATTTCCGTGGTTCTCCAAAGCTTAGATTATAATTTAGTTGTCTCTGATTAGCCACTGATTTTATAAGTGCAATGCATTACATGTTTGTTGTAAATTAAATTAACATTGCACTTTATAGCTAAAATATGATATGTGCATAATGAAGACACAAACAATAGATTGTACAATTTATTGCCTGACATATTTCGATGCTTCTCGTCATGTACATACTACGCAAACACACAACATAAAATAAAGCAAAAAGATAAACAATTAAAGCTAAACATTCTCAGAGTGTAGGCATTGCCAGGTTATCAGTCTCTGTCTATTATCATGTCGATCTATAAGCTATGTATTTTATCACCCTGTTATTCAACTGACTCTATGTTCTGTCGAAGTAGAAAGACTGGCACTTGCATATAGATTGATCAATGCAGTTGTATTTGGCGTACAGAAGACTAAATTCTGTCACTTATGGGATGGGGATGGGTGTGGTTCTGTATCTAATAACTGGAGTTGCAGAACAGGATGTTCAACCGACCGCTGTAGAGAGTCGGTCCTATAAATGTTGCAATACTTCATTGCTTCAAAAGATTAGTTGGGAAATACTTTGACATTGGGTTCCGATGTGTTGTTGGATGTTGTTTTCGGCTGCTGTCAATAGCGTCTTATAAATCCAGTGGGGTACCCACAAAGATTTCGACATTCTTAACGTCGGTAGAGGACATAGTTATTAATGTCTGAAGGTTGATTTATTCAAAATGTGCCATGGCGATGTCCGGAAGAATGGGACCAAGAAGACCTCAATTAGACTTTCTGTCACTTTCGTAGTAGGATTTTTTTGAAAAACAAATATAATTTTATGTTTTCTGTACATAGCAATAACAGTTTCTACAAAGTAGGTGTCAGTATGTCTAGTTTTAATTGTCTTTAATGCGTTCTGTCAGGGTCCTAGTTTCTTAACTTCTCTGTACCGTGGAAAGTGGTTTATATGCTAATAATCATCAGTCAAAGTCGATGAATATCTTCATGTGTTTAATTGCAAAAATACAATTCAATGGAATATAGTATCACAAACAACATGGTATTTAGAAATGTAAATATATAATCGCTCTCGCCGCTAGTGCACACACAAACTATATCAGATACTCGCAGCTTGAACTAGCAATCATTTATGTTAGATTTTAACTCTCTCAACAAACGTCCAAACACAACCGTCCACATTGAATCCTCGGTCCCGTCTGTTCCAGCTTGCGCTCTGGGTCTCCTATCACGTGGTGTATGACCGCGTGCATCTCAAGTAGTCCGTGGTGGGTAATGCGTCTCAGTATTACCTTGTCCTGTCTTTCACGTAGGGGTTAGTCAGTCCGTCGCTGATAGCTGTCTATGGAGTTAACCCATGTCGTCCTGTCTGTCCCTGGCCGCCTGGGCGTCTTGTCCTGTCCTATGATTTTTCACTATTTTATCTAATGTAACGTTGGCGAATTGGGACGCTCTATCTGTAGATTCCATACATTTATAATGTAGGTCCATTTGTCTAATAATTCATCAGTTCAAATTTAACTCTATTTTTTGGATCAAAAGAAGTCGTACTGGCTTTAATATTTCAGTCAGCCAAATCGAAATCCGGTGGTGTGCAGAGTTCAAAATAGAATCGATGTTAGCGAGATTCCGGGCTTGTGAAGATTAGGTAGACCATACATATGTTGGCTTTGGGAGACACGTCGTTTTAGCATTTTATTTTTCGTAGCCTCACTGGTTAGTTTCTCATTACACAAGTGACTGGATCTCTTTCCCGATTTTTGCATCCAGGTCCTACGACTTATTTCCTTTATTATCTAATTGGAAATATCTTCCATTTTACATTGGTAGTCTAACATGCCCTCCATCACTGCACCACTACCTTTGTCTGGTTTCAACATAACAAGGTTTTTGTTAGCCTTTAATATTTGTATACTTACAATCTGCTTATATTTGTAAAGCTAGACTGCAAATATGTCTCAAACACATATCTGATATATCAGTCAATTTTATTTTTATTTAATTTAGTAAAACAAACTATAATGAAAAGACATACATTATGCTTGTTAATGAAATGTGAACATTTAAACTAATTGATTTAAACATTTTGAAACCAACAGCTTGCAACTCTACATATCATGGTGAAAATTGTGCTCTGCCATGTAGCTCGAACTGTACAGATCAACTCTGCAATGCCACAAATGGACACTGTCAATCATGTTCGACTGGGAAATATGGTCTATTTTGTGACGAAGGTAAATTTTGCTGCATTCGCATGTCTTCGTATTTTGTGTTTCTTGGACCCATACGGAAAGCAGACTGGTAACAGTTTATCGTACCACGTGTTGTCGCAATAGGTAACTAAGAGGGTTGGCTTGAGACTGACAATCCCAATGTCGAAGAATAATATAGCTGCAAAGACCAACATTCAGGTCAGGAGACCAATTAGCTAGAACGTAGTGTCTCTAGCTCTAAATAATCGGGTAAGAATCACCGATGAATATTTGTACAGAATAAAAACGGTGGTGCCATACCCCGACCTTCCCTGATACTGGTGTAATAGATTTGATGGTTTTCCTTCCAAGAAATATATGATGATAAGTGTGCACTTTTGGCACGCTATATTTCCCTCGCTTGTTGGAAATCAGAAAGTAAGGCATGAAAGGCCGCTACCCAGGCAAATATCAAAATGTGAAAATCAATACACAAAAGGAATATCCATAAAACAAGTTACTCTGGTATACACACATTGGGTGTCCCTGTAGTGAGACCCAGTTGCAGAGCACCTTGTGTGAGTGTGTGTGTTTGTGTGAGTGTGTGTGTTTGTGTGTGTGGGGGGGGGGAGCCGGCTGGTCAACATGGCGAATAGGCAAGCGTAGTTTAAACCGGTGAAGAAAGGCGCTCGTGGGCTACAAATGTTTGTGTTGCCAAATGGTGTTTAACACAAACTTTTGTAGCCCAAGAGCGCCTTTCTAAACCGGTTTAAACCACCATTTCAGTTTCTCTCCTGTCAACAAGAAGCTGTGTTTAATTGTATTTTGTGTTTTACTTAGCTCTTTATCTGTTGGTGTTGTCCTTTCCTTGACAAAGGTACGCAGAACCGAAACGTCTGTCATGCTTTGTTGTCCTATAATACTTATTGTTTTATTTTAATACTTCAGTATTATATATCTATTGATTGTTTCTGCGTTTGGATAAGTCACACATTGTTTTCACCTGTGTAAGCTGGAAGTCTTTGTAAGGTATGCACATTGTGTCTGTGTCTAGTATGTCTCTTCTTTTCGCAGGAGATAAATATACCTAATTGTTTGCAACTCATATTTATATATCCTGCTGCAGCCGCTGCTTTTTCTTTAGTTATGATTTATCTACACATATTGTAAATGTTCAAACTAATTTCCCCTTGGTGTGGGTGTTACGCAGCAATTATGTTGTTTTCCAGCATGCGCTCCCAGAAGGTTTGGTAAAGATTGCAAAGAAACATGCAGCACCATGTGCTCCAGTCAGCTGTGTGAAGCAGTTACCGGAAAATGCGTGTATTGTATACAAGGTTGGACCGGTGATTATTGCGATGAGGGTATGTATATTCGTAATTGTCTTGATCATGTATTACATAGCTTATCTCAGGACAGATAAAACCGTGGGGTTGTGAACATGCAGCCTTCAACGTTAGTAAGCCCCAACATAATGGAGTAGTTTAGTCAGCTTGATTCTTTTTCATCTTGCCATCAAAACAAATTATCATCTTCAAATGATCCAGCATCATTACTACGAGGATATTGTGATAGTGGAATCATTTAGTTGGAATTGATTATGTGTCCCATTGGAAATGGACGTTTATCATTGTCTGAGAACGTATTACAAATGCAACTATAGTACTAAAGCTGATGGTATTCCTCTATGCCACTGTCTCAGTCCATCCAACATGTGAGGTATTTTTGTTGGTTTATAGAGAATTACAGAAGTTCCAATGAGTGAAGTTCTATAAAGTATATCTCTCTATAAAAGATACAGGTTAGTAACAGCAAGTGTTGTCTAGAGGTATTGATATTTATTCTCGCATAACCCTCGTAGAGAAACCATTCAGAATTTTGGCTCATCGAGTACCCCCACTGTGAGAAATTAGACCTAAGTTAAGTTCTACACAGAATTTTTTATAGATGACTAGCAGACCCGGCCCGGCTTCGCCCAGTCCCTAGTGGGGAGCATCTCATTTAATTCAAATAAGTAGTCATATAAGCTCCCGTTCCCGTTCCTGTCTGTCTGTCTGTCAAATAGACCCATCCCTCTGTCTCTCCCTCGTCTATCCCTCCCTCCCTCCCTGTCTGTCTGTCTGCCTACCCGTCCCTCCGTCTCTCCCTCCGTCTCTCCATCCCTCCCTCCCTCCCAGTCTGTCTGTCTGTCTGTTTGTCTATCTATCTATCTCTGTCTGTCTGTCTGTCTAATAGACCCACCCCTCTGTCTCTCCCTCCGTCTATCCCTCCCTCCCTCCCTGTCTGTCTGTCTGTCTGCCTACCCGTCCCTCCGTCTCTCCATCCCTCCCTCCCTCCCTGTCTGTCTGTCTGTCTGTCTGTGTCTGTCTGTTTGTCTATCTATCTATCTCTGTCTGTCTGTCTGTCTAATAGACCCATCCCTCCGTCTATCCCTCCCTCCCTCCCTATCTTTTTGTCTATCTATCTATCTATCTATCTATCTATCTATCTATCTATCTGTCTGTCTGTCTGTTTGTTTGTCTGTCTGTCTGTCTGTCTGCCTGACCCGGCCCGGGTTCGCCCAGTCCCTGGTGTGGAGCATCTCATTTAATTCTGAGTAGGTAAGAATCCGCTCTGCCTTCAAAATGTTGACGTGAAGATTTTCTTCCTGCAGCTGCTTCTGTATTTGTTGATCAGTAAGCTCCATTTTTAGCCGCTTGACCACCCATCTGACTGTGTTTGAATCAGTGTTTCTGATTCTGGTGTCTTGGTCCTCCTTCCTCTCACAAGTTTTTGTGTTCGTCTGTGGGTAGTCGTCGCTCTTCTTATTGGTAGTTTCATTGACTGTAGGTTCAGATACTTTATTACAGCTTGCATGCAGACTCTCTAAAGGCAGGTTCGTCTTCTTGATAGTCTGGTCGGTTTTCTCACTATGCATCTTGGAAGCTGCTTGTTTCTTTGTGCTATTACGACGTGCCATTTTTCCCCCGCTGCTTGAAATGTGTAAGGCGTCTTGGCTTGATAGCGCTGAGAAGTGCTGTCAAGCGAATCGTGTCGATATGATGGCGGAAAACACTAAAGATGCGATGATATTGTTCAACATCTTTTAGATAACTTCTTAAGTATAGAAAGATGAGTTACAATGTTATGCATTATGCATTATTTTTATGTAAACTTTGAAAATGTCTAAAAGATTGTATCATTATTTATTATAACTCATATGCCGGTACATAACTATAGACAAAGAGTTTATAAATCTTTGAAAACGATACAACAATATGACTATAAGTTATACAACAATGTTATTAAAAGTAATGCCCCTTGAAATAACTTTTTCTAGAGTTAAGTCCCTTAGCTATATATAAATTTTAATGAAAAATGAAAAATGAAATAATACTGAGTAAGCAGGCGATTTCACACTAAAAAAATATCACAGTTGGCAGCTCTGGAATGAAAGGAAGACGTGTAGAAAATTTCATCTCAATCGGATGGGCCGTTAGCGAAAAAATAAAGGACATACATATTTACATACATATTTACATACATACACTTTGTTTTATATATATAGATTTCCCTCCTAGGCCATATATATATAGAGATCTTGGCAGTTAGCCACAGTAACCAATGAAAGCAGTTCTCTCATCTTCTAGCTGACTGTGCTCTAGTCGCCAACCTCATTTTTGATCTCATTACTTATTTCAAGTGACACAAGACACTTGGACAAATGATCACATTGACAATTGTACCATTGTAGTGAACATAAACAACAACAACTGTATTTTACACTGGTTGAACAAGACATCAACATGAGAAGATCTTGACAACAGTTGGACAAACATTCACAAAGGAATGATCACACCAACAGATTAGACAAGTCATACATCATGGAAGATACTTGACAACAACCACACAGGACTTCAACAATATCTGTAACAAGCTTTATTAATGACCCATGTGTCAAGTGAAGACTCAGGCTTCATATTGTCAATATTCACATTTCAAAATATTAGTTTATATGTAATCTCATTGACATAATTATGAGCATAAATACAACACCCAATCCCCACAGAAACATTAATCTAAATAAACCCTCCTCCTTCACATCTCTACACCATAGGTTATCCTACACCACAACACTTTAATCATGTTATCACTTTTCCAACCGTCAAATGAGGAAAACACATGATAAACCTATAGCCGGGCACAAGTATAGGGAGACACTGATATACTGATCCGTGTACCGTCTTTTAGCACCAATGAAGGTGTTGGGAATGTCTCAGGTTTCAGCTTTCCCCATAATGTTTTTCCAGTTCAGGCTATTCCCCACTTTGACTAGTCCGAAGCAAGTGACAACATGTCCTTCCGAAGGGTGAGTAGACTGTTCGCAAAGTTGATAATTTGGGATTAGTTTTACTTTTCAGTAGATGAAGATCTAAAAACTATTATGTCCCATCATTCTTCCCTGCCAGTCTATCTCCCACAACAGGTTCTGATGTAACTAAATCACCACACCTAATTATCACTAATCCATTTTTGGGAATTTGCTCTATGTTCTATACTTCTTCTCCATTAGCCTTTCAGCCAATATTAATAATAAGCTGTGATATAGTCTGCTCCAAGTGCACCTTTAATGTCCACTCTTAGCCAGTAGTGACATGCTGAAAACCAGGTAATCTCCCCTCTTAAGGTTTCTTCTTGAATTTATCTTGAAGATATAGCCTGGGGCTTTTACAAAATTGGAGAGTATCCCTGTTTTAGGCTTCTCATCAAAGACTATTTCTTCAGTGCCAACTGTATAGGCCAGAATTAGTGGATTCAGGCTGAACATTTGCAACCTGTTGTTCATGTGGTACTTTTTGGAGTCTGACTTTTCAGCTGGAGTTGAAGCTAGAGCTCAGGACTTCCCTGGAGTTGTCCTGGTAATTGGAAGGCCTCCCCCATCTTCCTCATTCTCTGTTAATAAACAAAGGTGCAACATGTGTTTTACATCTGTTTAACATGGTCATAGTTATACAGTACTATCACAGAATCAAAGAGGAATGGGAGGGGAAAAGGAGTGTGATATTCGAACACCCGCCTCTCACTGATGATGAAGTGCATTTTTATTTGGGGGTTTGGGGTGATATCCTTTCTCCAGGTTCATCCCCAAAACCGTGAAGTCATAGGCACATACTCCTAATCAGAGGCAGCTTCACACAATTATCTTGTAAATTCTCACAATGAGTAGATCACAGGGACTGGTGTACCATGAGAACAGAAAGTGTGATTAAGCACCAAGAAGTAGGCATTGTATGGCAGAAATCATGCACTAGAAATGCTTTCACATGTGGAATACACATAATGAAAGAAAACATGAATTTTCCCTGACAAATAGCATGAGCCTTCCCAGGTATTCATCTGACTAGACACTGTAGGTTATGCCACATATTGCTCCTCATTGGAATGTAGCTCATATAAACCTAAACTATTGTTGCAAAGGACCAGTGCATAACGTCAAAGAGAAATTGCATCCCAGGCAACTCTTTATGAATGCTTTTGACAATTTTCTTGATCGTAATACAGTCACCAGACATTACATGGACTTTGTAATTTCTAAAGTGCAATGCAGTCCTGCAAACATGGATATAATAAGCGTCTTTACTTTTACAAATATGAGAAGTTAATTATATAATTATCATCTCATTCACTCAAACATTCTCAGCCATTATAAGGGAGAAATTACATGCAGTATATAGCATCACACATAATTCTCAAGAGCAAGGTACAGTTTGGTTAAGAAAGGTCATGATAGGCACTCAACGAATGTTCAGAGCTCACAAAGGTTTTGCCATATGCATTGAGCGTAGTTTACAGTTACAAGCATATGCAAATCATCAGATCAGACAGATAATAGACATGGTAAGAATGTTTCACTGCGGTAGACATGACAGGTTTTGAGCGGCAGTTTTAGAGTCACTGTACAACGAAGTCCTGTCTTCTTTTCACATTTTCTCAAGAAAATACTCGGCCATTCGTCTCTCTCTCACTTCATCAGGTTTACACATAACATATTAAATGATTTAGGTACCTGAAATGCAGATGACCACATCTTAAAGATTGCTTTTGGGCAAGTTTTACCACTGCATCCTGAACACATCTTTACTGGTTGGAATCAATGCTTCGACTGGCGGGCTAATTATGTGTTAAGGAGCGTTACCAGCCCAAGGGTTACCCAATCAAATTGAGACCCCACCATTCATCTACCCTCTCTCGATCTAGAATCTACGATTCTATTTTTAGTTAGGGTATCAAGACGGCTTACTGTGGTTAACTACTAAGTATTGAGAAAAGTAAATGGACTGGGGATGCGAACGTCTGAAGACATCATGCTACACAACATAATTTCTCTTGGTCTGCGTTCGACTCTATACCCGTTGATCTTTGCAATTCTCACGATGTTCTCCGAAATCACATTCATTTGGGTCATTACATGCCAAACGAAACCTGTTTGTCTTATTCTTATTGTTGTATATACTGTTCTTGTTTCATTAGCCACTATTAAGCAATCGTTGTTAATTACTATGGCCTTCCAAGGAATTCGCAACATTCGTCTCTTGAACCACATCTCTGTTACTTCCAAGTTCTTCCTAATTTGTTTATTTACACAATTCACTGCCATTCAGCACAACAGGTTAGCATATCTTTCTTACATTAAATTATAGTGACTTATTGATTACGATATTTTTTTTTCATTTTCAGAAATGCAGCTTTTGCATGCCCGGTTCTCTTCTTAATCTGTGTTGTGGATCTTGCATCTCATGTTTCATTTGCTCCTATGTATTTAAAATTATAAACATAGTTAAGCATTTTCTGCTTGATTGTACTTTCACATATTCTTGTTTTTCTTAGATTCTTTCCAAACCAGTGTTGATGTTTTCCATAATTTTAATAAATTTATCGTGTTTTACTTTATCAAATGCCTTGTTATAATCTATGAAGCACACATATATGTTTTTCTGTGTCTCTATTGATCTTTCTGCCATTGTTTCATAATGTGTATACTACATTGGTTGTACCTTTTCCTTCCAGAAATCCATACCGTTGTTAAGTGTGTATTACCTTTCTTGTTATTTTTAATAGAAGCTTAGTAACATGGTTTAAGGGGTTATTTGTACGAATATCTTTGTATTAAATTGCTCCTAATTGTTTCAGTATAACTGTAATTACAGGTTAAAGCGTATCACTAAATATCAAATTTTGTAAATATCATTCAACATGTTGTTAATTCTTCTACTCCAAATTTTCTCAGTACTTCTAATTCTTCTATTATAATACCATCTGCCCAGCTGTTTTTCCTTTTACATATGTTTGATAGGGTCAGCGACTTGTTCTTTTAGAGTAGGCGGACCTTCAAAGTTACTTTCTTCTGTTAATTCTTCTCTTTCTTCATCATATAATTCTCTTAATACTCATTCCACCTCTTTATTATAGCATCTTCCTTCAATAACATCTTTTCTGTTTTTCATATCAAACACCCTGAGTTTATTCTGGTTTATTCTTATTTCTTCCTGTTATTTGAAATATAATCAGTACGTTAGCTGCTATGTTCGTTCCGAACCCGAAAATGTTCGTTCTAGTATATGAGAAATTATCTAGCACACTTATGGATAAAAGGTCATGTTTCAGTCGTATGCTGATATAGTAAACGTACTGTGTTCTAACAGACATATAGTAATTTCGTAGGTGTAAAGTGATTTAGTAGATGTGTAGTGTTCAAGTAGATGTATATTGATCTGTCATATGAGACTACGACGTCCAGCATGATAATGGACGTGGAAGCAGTAACTGTGGCATTACGTTGGTTAGAAGAGACCACTGTAAAACGCACTGTATTCGTCACGGATTCAAGGAGTATTATTGTAAGATGGAGAAAGGAGTGTTTCGTGTGGAATGGCTATCTTCGCTCCAGAGGTCACACATTGTGAGAATTGTATGGATATTTTGTCCTGGCCATGCGGGAGTGCGGGGAAATGAATGAACCTCTTGGTGGTAGATTACCCATGAACGACCGAACGAACGACAGTCTTTATTTTCAAAGGGTTAAGAATTGGGCACGCAGGCCCGTCTGACATTCTGCCCTTCTTCTCTATTTCCTCTCATACATTCTTTCATTCAACATCACTTATGAAGCAAATTTTGACAACAAAAGAACAATAGCATTAAAACGCATGAAAAATAATCAATAACAAATGACTCACTGAGGCAGTATTTAACATGGGCATTATAAATACCTAAGGAGGGTGTAACGTGCCATACATACGGGAATGTTTTTTGGCTAGTTTTCGTTGGAGATAAGTTACCATTATTGTCTTTTTGTGTTCTTGTTTATGGGAGAGTGTAGTCTGTACTGAGGTAGTGTTCAAACAGGTTGCGTATGTATGTATAATGATTGGTGGTGTCTTTGATTTCTTGTGGAAGATTGTTCCACAACTTATCGGCAGAGTATGCTAAGCTTGTAGAGGTGGTCTTGCGCCCATGGGATCAGGTGGAGACGGCGTGGGAACAGAGTGAGGACACTTATGTGGAAAGAATGCGATTGTGGGGGGTCGGTAGGGGTTCTGGAAGAAACGCAAAACTGTAAGGGAAGACCAGGAGTATGTTCAATCAAATAGCGGTGAGAACGATTAGTAGAATGGCTCTTCGCTGGCTGTTGAACGAGGGGATGATGTGCGAATGGTAATGTCCTGAGTCCAGTGATGTCGGTTCTTAGATAAACTCAGCTCAACTGATCTGGCAATATATATATATATATATATATATATATATATATATATATATATATATATATATATATATATATATATATATATATCATAGTCAGATCTTAGATATGCCTGCGCTATCGTATTAAAGGAGACGAATTACCTGCTCTATATTAGCGCCGAATTTTGGGCGACGCTTACCAAACCCGACAATCCACCTTGTGCCAGCGACTACTGGCGGAAGGGTACACACGTTATCCGGGTTCGAGGAAATGCAACATTAAGACTAAACGTCATGGTAGTGCTGACCAGGCCTTAATGCTTGGTTGGCAACTGGTCTAGGATCGAAGCTCCGAAAGGCGGACAATTAAAGCATTGCTTTGCTGATCTGGCAGCTTCTGCAGCTTGTATTGTTTCGGGTGCATTGGTGATATTCTTCCTTTGGAGTTAACTAGGCAACATGAGGTCTCTATAATTTAGCCCATAGTTTGTGGGGATTGGAGTTACTGTAACAAATACAGCGGTATCTCACTGTTGTGTATCGTTGGGGGGAAAAAGTATGTGCCAGAATTGTTCAGCGCAGACTTCAAAGTCCACATGTAATCAAGTCTACCCCGAATCACAATGTGGCTTTAGACGGAATCGGTCTACCATTGATATGATATTCTCATTGCGATAAATGCGAGAAAAATGCCGTGAACAGAATCAACCTCTGTTTATTGCCTTTATCGACATCAAAGCCATTTAATTTGGTCAGTCGTGAGGGTTGTAGAAGGCACTCAAGAAGATCGGCTGCCAATCAAAATTCCATCCATTGTGGAATTGTTCCACATATGCATGAAGGGTATAATCAGGTTTGATGGTGCAACTTCAGTAGAGTCTGAAATCAAGAGTGGGGCTAAATAAGGTTGTCTACTAGTTCACACCCTCCTTGGAATATACTTTTCACTTCCACTGAAATATGCTTTTCGTGATCAGGATGGTGGTATATACATTCACTCACGCTCAGATGGCGGCCTCTACAATGTTCACAGACTTAAGGCCAGCACCAAAATTAGAAGCGTAATGATCAGAGAGTTGCTTTTTGCAGATGATGCTGCAGTTACGACCCACACTGAGGAAGATATGCAACGTCTGTTATCTGCATTCTCTAATGTTCTGAATTTGGTTTAACAATTAGCAAAAAGAAGACACATATTATGTCAAAAATGCACATAGGGGAATCATCATTCTTTATTGACGACACCGAACTGAAGATAGTAGACCATTTTACATATCTAGGATCACAGGTAAATAGCAAATTATCAGGAAATCAATATCAGCATTGGCAAGGCATCAGCAACAATGAACGGGTTAACAAAAAGAGTATGGGAGAACAGGAAGCTTACTGCCAAAACAAAAGTCCTTGTCTATCAAGTCTGTTCGCTTACTGTTCATTATGTCATTGAAGCCTTGTCAATTTACTCACACCAAGAGAAACGTTTAAACAGCCTTCATATGCGGTGTCTGCGAACAATACTTGGAATTAAGTGGCAAGACAGCATCACAAATGCTGAAATATTGGGGAGATTAAAAGATTAGGTTGTGTGGCGGTTTGTCCCATTCTCAGTATCCCTAGACATAGATAGATAGGACACATAAGAAGGATGGATGATGGTAGAATACCAAAGAGTAAGAGATCTCGGTGTCGGCATCTACTTCGGTTCACAGATGTGAGTAAGTGGGACGTGATTGATACAGACATTGATATTGCAGTTTAGGAGAAAGTCGCCACTATACGTGTTGTATGGAAGGCAAAGATCAGAAATAGAATAAAGACAACGGAGAAAATGATTGCAGATAGATTAGACACTGAGCGTGTGAGACGTAATATGATAAGTTGGTGCGTGATGGTGGAAATGATAATGTGTTCACATGCATCCACTGTGGACGAACATTTACAGTGCAAATTTTTCTCATCAGTCACATTCGCTACCGCAGTGGGGAAAATAAAAGCAAGAGCAACTTACTTCTGTTACGGTAATGTGAGGAGAAGAGCGCAACCCTGACTGCATAGGGTCAAAGAAGAAAAGGAATAAAGAGAGTAAGATCCACTCACCACCCCGTACTTACAAGAAGAAAGATATACATTAGGATAATAAGA
>OY992885.1:76665282-76785282 GCA_963921405.1 Cepaea hortensis | reverse complement strand
TAGATAGACAGACAGACAGACAGATAGACACTTGGCGAAGCCGGGCCGGGTCAGACAGACAGACAGACAAGCAGACAGATAGACAGACAGATAGACAGACAGACAGACAGACAGACAGACAGACAGACAGACAGACAGACAGACAGACAGACAGATAGTCGGGAACGAGAACGGAAGCTTATATGACTACTTATATGAATTAAATGAGATGCTCCCCACCAGGAGCTGGGCGAAGCCGGACCGGGTCAGACAGACAGACAAACAGACAGACAAGCAGACAGACAGACAGACAGACAGACAGACAGATATATAGATAGATAGATAGATAGATAGATAGATAGATAGATAGATAGATAGATAGATAGATAGATAGATAGATATATCCCCGCCAGAGCCTGGGCGAAGCCGGGCCGGGTCAGCTAGTGTGTATATATATATATATATATATATATATATATATATATATATATATATATATATGTGTGTGTGTGTGTGTGTGTGCGTGTGTGTGTGTGTGTGTAAGTTAATCTAATAGATTAAATGTCCTCTTGTGTATACTTACATATACAGTATATGAGTCTGTATCATATTCTTTCTCTAGTTGTACGACAAGCATGCAAACTTACCTCGAACACATATTTGAACCGCAGCCACGTTTACTACTTAATGTTAGTAAATTGAACTATAAATATATGCACTGGTAATGAAAATGAACATTAAGATAACCTGATTAAAACATTTCCGAACAAAAGCTTGCAACGGTACATATGGTGAAAATTGTGCTCTGCCGTGTAGCCCGAACTGTACTGATCAACTCTGCAATGCCACAAATGGACACTGTCAATCATGTTTGACTGGGAAATTTGGTCTATTTTGTGACGAAGGTAAAGTTTGCTTTATATGTATGTATTCGTATTTTGTGTCTATTTTACATCATCATCATGTGACATGCCAATATGCCTGCGCGGTTATGTCTCGCCATCTCATACGATCACCAGAGTCGTGGATGAGCTCTGTGTTCTTGTCTCGACCATACCACGTGGCCAACACATCCATATATTTAATTATCTGCCTTCGCCTTGTTCTTTTTCCATCAATCGTGCCAAATGTCACGAAGTTCTCCAGCTTATTTCTCATCAGAAATTGCCCAATAAATGTTGACTGTCTACGTCTAATTTATCTAATCAGTTAAAGGTTTTCATTTGCTGCTTGAATGTCTTGCTAATTTGTTGTACTATCTTCCATTGTAATCTTTGAATTGTCCCCAGAAACAACATTTACACTGCCAGTATATGTTTTTCTTCTTGTATATTCATTGTCAACGTTTCACATCAATAAAAATAAAATACAACTTCTGTGTAGCACTTCAATACTCTTTTTATCGTTGCACTTTACATCTTTTTATTGGTCAGTATATTTTCAAGTTTGCTAAAGGCTGTCTTTGCCATATCGATTCTTATTATAATCTCTTTAAAGCAACTCCCATCAGATGTTATGAGTGTTCCAAGACAGATGTACCGATTCACTTGTTTAAGAATATTCCCATTTACCTTATATTACATAGTGGTATTTCTTTCTAATTGACTGGCACCTTGCCATCTTGACAGACGAGAGTTTGTAAAATAGAGTTATACCTCTCCATAACACAAAGCCAGGGCTGCATTTGGGTACCAAGTGTTGCCCATGCAGCAGGATCCCTATCTCGGTCTGCCTAGTTTACTCCAGAGGAAAGGTAACGCCAATACGTCCGGAACAAGACAAGCTGCAGAAGCTGCCAGATCAGTAAAGCGATACCCTAATTGTCCGCCTATAAGAGCTTCCATCCTAGACCAATTTCCCACCAAGACTTAGGGCCTGGTCCGCCCTGCCATGACATTTAGTCTTAGATTGCAATTTCTCGCACTAGGATAAGACTTGTACCCTCCCAGTTGCGGTCCTCCGATCGAAGCCATTGTCACAATGTGGGATGTCGGATTTGGTGACCACTGCCCAACATTCGGCGCTAACAGAAAGCAAGTAGTACCGTCTACTGTCATGCGGTAGCTCAGTCATATCTGACTAAGACCTTACTATTAGAGGATGAATAGGATTTCTTAAAATATAATAATTATAATTGAAGATGATTTCCACAACAGTTCTCGCTGTGTGTGAATTTACGGAAAACTAAATAACAGTTGGATTTTAAGAATTATAATTACTGATGTAACCTCCACTCTGATATGTCTCCACGATGAACATATAGGGTGGTTTGTATTTTCCAGTGACCCCTAAGAGATAAGCCGATAGTAACACACCTATTGGAAGGGTCTCCCGTGTCGGACAAGTCAAGGGATAGGAACCAAATGAAGAGAGACACAAACCTGCTGCCTTGTACGTACACTGGGGACAGTCAAAGGCTAGAAAAAGCAAACCCGAAAAAGAAACACTTGTGGAATTCGGATGTACTGAGCCACAGACTTGACGAAACAGTGCAAGCAATTCAGTAAATGATATGTGCATAATTCCAGCTAGGTAAATATGCACATTAAATGGCTGCAAAATCCTCGCCAGATGTTCTTGAAAGCAAACATGGACTGTGTAACCTGCTGCATTCAGTTGAACTAAGAGCATAACTAATGAGACTTGCTGCACTGGCACACAGTTCACTTCTGTCCCACTAGACCAGTGATTCTCAACCGGTGGGGAATTCTCCCCAAAGGGAGAATTGTAGGATTTCCATGGGGGAATTAAGATTATTTCAAGATCGTGTTAATACAAGAACCGATTACATGATGTGGTTTTTCCCTCCATACTTTACTGTTCTGTACTTCTTGCCCTTCAGAAATTCATTTTATAACATAAGTAGACCCCCAAAGCACGAATTATGTAGACGTCTAGACTTGTTCTCGTATGTGTTATTAAATTTAGTTTCCATTTTAACGTGTAACTTGTAGGGGTGGGGGGTTATAGGGAGGAAATACGAAAAAGGGTGAGGGGGGGGGGGGGGCTAATTTCATTCTGAACATATGGTGAAGAGGTGCATGGACCAAAAACTAGATGATGCAATGGTTCTTGTTTGAGACTTGAAATGTAACACAATTTTATAAGTGTTCAAACATGATCACATTCTGACACTTGTTTACCATAATAATAAAATAAAAAGGATTATAATTTGACCACTGAGCAAAGACAATACATGAATGCTGAAATGCAGCGATGGTTTGAACGCAATCACAAGGACGTCATATAGACGGACAGACAGATAATAATGGATAACGTCACAGACTAGTTGACATGAGTGCCAGAGAGACACACTTTTGGCAGTAAGGATGACGTATCTGGCGTGTATTTCACAATCACATCTTGAACAATATTACAAGTATCAGACACATTGTTTAAGATGCTAGATTGTTATAAGCAAGCAACAAGTTGCAACCAAGAATTATTACAAGCAAGGAAGAAGTTGCCAGACTATTTCAAGCAAGATTTAAGTTACTAGACTATAACAAGTAAGAAATAAGGTATAAATGTTGCTGGTTGCTAGACTATTACAAATAAGAAAGCAGTCGTATAAATTGCTAGTTAATAAACTAGTAAAAGTAAGACACGAGTTGAATAAGTTGCTAAACTATTATAAGTAAGAAACATGTTGTTATGTCTAATTGGTGATGACTATAATCTGTGTCTTCTTATAATTTAATTATGACCCTATTTGTTCACTGTGTACAATCAGTGTATCTACTAAATGCTGCAGATCATGTTCTTTTTCTGCAATCAATACTGTATTATCAGTATATATAATGTTATGTTCTCCAATCGTAATTCCTGTCATAGCCTCTACATTAAAAAATTCCTTGCACTCTTGCTTCGAGACTCAACGAACACGATCGAAATGAGTGTGCTGCTTGTTTATGAGGATATACATTAAATCGTCACTACTCCCCACATTCTTCTTCTCGTACATGAGTGAAAAGGGAAACTGGTGATGTAGGAAAACTAGTAACCAAACTCAGCCATGTTAATAGTTAATTTTCTAATTAGGTCTTGCTCTGTGACTAGAGGTAACAAGACATTCATTCTGACTATATGCTGCACAATTAGCGGCATCTGTTCAGTGCGTTAGCTGTGGACACAAAGGACCCACCATGGCTATTGTTCACGGCTGAAGAAGAATGACTTCAAAATAACATTATGTTTGTACAATGCTTTTGTTTGGTCCAGTAGCTCTTTTCCGTCTTTAATTTAAATGTAAATAACTATCAAATGTAAGTGTGGCATTCATTCATTCATTCATTCATTCATTCATTCATTCATTCAATCATTCATGAATTCATTCATTCATTTAGTAGCATATCCTTTGCAGACCCTTGCTCCCATAACAACATTACGGAAAACCTCTCGGTCTATGCAAGATATTCCGCGTCCGATACACCAACTGCCACATCCTGCATCCATCTTTGTGGCCTTCCTCTTTCTCTCTTCCCGGGCATATACCCCTCCACTAATATTCTCTACAAACTTTCATGCCGTTTTAAATTACGAAAATAGTTCATATCGTCTTAAGACGCCATCCTTCTTCAATATTCACATCTTGTTGTATGAATGCATTTGTTCTTTTCTGTATCCAAGATATTTATAGAACCCGTCTATAACATTTATATTCATAGGCATTTATGTGCTGTTCAGCTTGTCTATTAAGCGCCCAGGTCTCAGAAATGTATGGTGCAATGAGAAACATGCATGCTCTTAAAATTCTTATCTGATTTGTCCTATATGCCACATGCCTCCATTTAATCAGTTGTTTTAGTTTTTGATGAGCACTAGACTTTCTTCGTTTAATCTATTTAATTGTGCTACCATTATTAGCAATAAATGAGCCAACACATTCGACATTTTCCATCACATCCAATGTTCCCTCATTAACATATTTTTCTTTCTCCATATGTTTTTTCTTTTTTTTTTTTCTTTTTTTTGCATATCCTATTTACATGACATTGCTGTCAACACCAGCATTGTATTGCTGTTGTTGATGTCTTGGCAAGTTTTACTTCCAGTAGTTTGCCATTGATTTCTGAATGTCCGGCTTACATACCTCCGTAAGTAACCAACGCGACGCGATCCGCTGTCGAATTTCGCGCAGCTGTGTTTCGTACTATAATATACGGGATTACGAACGACGACCTTAACTCCATATTAGTTTATATATATATATATATATATATATATATATATATATATATATATATATATATATATATATATATATATATATATATATATATATTTTATAGTACATAGATGAGTATTTGCCGGCTTCGTGGCTTAGAGGTTATGATTTTTTTCCGTAATCTCGTAAACTCTCGTAGGTAACGTGATGACGGTGAGAATCATCAGTGGTTCGAATCGCATCAGTAACTTACTGGGTATGTGAGCCGGCCGCTCAGAAAGCAATGGCAAACTACTGAGAGTAATCTTGCCAAGAAATCAACATACAGCTGAAAGATGCTGGTGTTGACAGCGATGTCCTGTAAAGGATATGCAAAAAAAAAAAAAAAAGATGAGTATTCGAAACAGAGATGAATAAAATGGGGAACACATATCCAGGGCTGGATAAGATTGCAAAGTATAACAGGGCTTGGCATGAGTTTGTTAAGGGCCCATGCTCCACTGGGGTATAAACGGCTGAAGAAGTAGTAGTGTATGTGTAGTGGACTAGTGTGTCATTTAACGGGTGTGTAGAGTTTATCTCCTAGATATAAGATGTCCTAATAGATCTGAGTTGATCTAATCAATCAATCAATCATGTGCCATGCCGGAAAGCGTTATCTATCTAATAGATAGATAATAAATTTGCAATAACAAAGTGATTTAGTAGATGTTTACGGAATTAGTAGATTTAAGATTATCTAGCATGTATTTAGTGAACTAGTAGATTAAAGGTAATCTAGTAGATGTTTAGTAAACTAGTATATTTAAAGTAATCTAATAGATGTGTAGTGAACTAGTAGCTTTAAGACGATCTAACAGGTATTTTGTGAACTAATAGATTTAAGGCGATATAGAAGATGTGTAGTGAACTAGTAGATTTAAGGTGATCAAGAATATATGTAGTTAACCAGTAGATTTACGGTATTCTCATCATCATTAAGTGCCGTGCCGGCTGGCGTAGGCGTTCATGGCTCTCCACAGATCTCGGTCTTTGATGTTCTGGATCAACACTGCTGATGATATTCCTCCATGCCACCGTCTCAGTCCGTCCAGCATCATTTCTCTTGGTCTGCCTCTGCCTCTCTTCTCCTCGATCTTTCCAGTTGTCACGATGTTCTCCAATGCCTCTCTTCTCATCACATGACCAAAGAAAGATGTTTGTCTCTTTCTTATTGTTGTATATAGTGTTCTAGTTTCATTAGCCTCTTTCAGGCAATCGTTGTTAGTTACTCTGGCAGTCCAGGGAATTCGCAACATTCGTCTTAAAAACCACATCTCTGTTGCTTCTAAGTTCTTCCTAATTTGTTCATTTGCATTCCAAGATTCGCTGCCATACAGCAAAACTGGTTCTATATAGCATTTTAGCACTCTCTTTCTTACATTCATTGATAGCGACTTATTGCATAAGATACTCTTCATTTTCTGAAATGCTGTCTTTGCCTGCCCTATTCTGCTCTTAATCTCTTTTGTACATCTTCCATCTGATGTTATAAGTGCCCCTGGGTATTTAAAATTATCCACTTGGTTGAGAATTTCCCCTTCTATTTCTATGTCACATTTTGGCGTCCCCATTTTCTTTGATATTACCATTGTTACTGTTTTCTTGATATTCAAGGACAGTCCTTTCTGTGCACTCTCTGTTACTACACTGTCCAACAATTGTTGTAGGTCTGTTGCATTATCCGCTACCAATACTGTGTCATCTGCATAGCGTATATTGTTTATATTATATCCTCCGATTAGTATTCCTGGCTTCTCTTTGATCTCTCTCATTATTACTTCGCTATACAGGGAGAAGAGATCGGGTGACAAGACACACCCCTGTCGTACTCCTAGCTTTATCTGTTCGTAACTACCCTCTGTATTTCCCATTTTAATTGCTGCTACTTGGTTCCAGTATATATTCTTTATTATTCTTACATCTTTCCCATCAATGTTGATATCTTCCAACATTTTAATCAGCTCATCATGTTTTACTTTATCAAATGCCTTAGTATAATCTATGAAGCATAAATATATGTCTCTTTGTTTCTCTATTGATCTTTCTATTAGTGTTCGTAATATATATATATTGCATTGTTTGTACCCTTTCCTTCCATAAAACCATACTGTTCTTCACTAATTTCCATTTTTATTTTCTTTCTTGTTCTTCTCATTATAATTCTGAGTAGAAGCTTAGTGACATGGTTTATGAGGTTAATTGTACGGAAATCTTCACAATCAATTGCTCCTGGTCTTTTTGGTATAGCTATAAATACAGATTTCAGCATATCACTGGGTAAATATCCACTACTGTAAATATCATTCAACATTTTGGTTAATATATCTACTCCAAATTCTCCCAACACTTCTAATTCTGCTATTGTGATTTCATCTGGCCCAGCTGTTTTTCCTTTCTTCATATGTTTCATAGCATCAGCGACTTCTTCTTTTAGAATAGGTGGGCCTTCTAAGTTACTTTCTTCTGTTAATTCTTCCCTTTCTCCATTATATAATTCTCTTATATACTCATTCCACCTCTTCATTATAGCACCTTTCTCCAATAAAGTCTGTCCTGTTTTTGATTTCAAACACCCTGTATTTATTCTTATTTTTCTTCCTGTGAGCTCGCTGATTTGTCTGTACATACTTTTTTGATCTTTAATGGAATTTAATTCAATTTTTCTGCATTGCTCATTTAACCAACTTTCTTTTGCCTTCACACATTTATCTCTTATTTCTTTATTTATCTTAGCATACTCTTGTTTGTCATTTTTATTCTGTTTCCTTTTGTCCATCCACCTTAAGATTTCTTCATTCATCCATTTTTTCTTAGCTTTTTGGCTTCTCTCCGGTAATATTTCTTTGCTAGTTTGATGAATGGAGTCCCTTAACATTTCCCATTGTTCATCTATACTCTGTATTTTAGCTATTGCATTGTACCTATTTTTCACAGTCACTCTGTATTGTTCTTGAATTTCTTTATCTACTTTCAGAACCTCTTTATTAAGTCTCAAGTTTTTAACCATATTTTCCCCTCTCTTTAATCTTAATTTTATTTGTCCACATAGTGGTACATGAAATTGTTACCGTCAGCACCAGGCATTGTCTTTACATTAATTAATGCATTTCTAAATCTTTTATTAATAAGTATGTAGTCAATTTGGTTGCGTATTTTCATATCAGGGCTTTTCCATGTGTATAGTCGTCTTTTATGGTGTTTAAACCATGTGTTTCCAATTATCATATCATTAATATTTGCCCATTCTATTAGTTTCTCTCCTCTTTCATTTCTTGTACCTAAACCGTAATTCCCCACTATATCCTCTATTTTTCCCTTTCCTACTTTTGCATTAAAATCCCCCAGTATTATTTTTATTTCTTGTGATCCAATTTGGGCTATTGCCATTTCAACTTCATCGTAAAAGTTTTGTATATCTTCATCACTACTGTTTGTTGTTGGTGCATATACTTGTATAATATTTATATCTATTGGTTTGCCTTTGATTTTGACCATTATAACTCTATCTGAAATGCACCAGTATCCAGTCATAGATTTGGCTGTATTTTCATCAAATATTATTCCTACACCTTTTTCATGTGTGTCCCCTCCAGAATAAATTATTGTGTGTTTGTCGGTTATAATTTTGCCAGATCCCTTCCATCTCATCTCACTTATGCCTAGTATATTCATTTTCATGTTTTCGATTTCTCTTAGAACATTGTTTAACTTTCCTAGCTCATTTAATGTCCTAACATTCCACGTTCCTACTCTAAATTTATTTAGTTTAGTTATTGTTTTAGTTTTGCCATCAGTAGCTGGATGACGGTCTGGTGTCACCTGTGGCTCATGACTGTCCCTACCGGACGAGGATGTCCTAAGACAGCCATTAACGTCGTTCACTATTTCTGAAATGTGTGTCGCTATGAAATCTTGGGAAGATAATGTGGTGGTTTCCCCTTGCCTTCCACATTCACACGGTGGTCTTTTAACTCTGCCTTTGACAGCCATTTCCGACTGTCAGGACAAGTGAGTGCCCTGCTCTGCTCAGCTGCAGAGTTGTCCACTTATTCCGGTGGATACTCGGTCCCCAGAGCTGTGTTAGCCACACCGTGGTGTGTTTCCATCCTCTACCGCGGGGAGGTGCAGTTGGGATTTTCCCTTCCTAAAGTTATGGTCTATGACCAAAACTCTCCAGTACTTTTTAGAGGTATTCTAGCAGCTTTTAATAATATAGTAGATGGATAATAACCGTGTTGATGACTAGCTATCTAGTAAAAGTGTAGCAAACTAGTAGATTTATGTTGATCTAGTTGGCTTAAGGCGATGTAAGGTGATCTAGTAGATGTGTAGTAAACTAGCAGTATTTGAGGTTATTGATAGACGCCTAATGATCTAATAGATGTGTAGTGATACTATATACCTAGATTGCTACAGTAGAATGAATGTTATCTAGTAAGTGATATGTATGTCTGTGATAAAAGGTTTTGATCTAGCAGATGTGTCGTGATTTAGTAGATGTATACTGATCTGACAGGTCAAAGACGATATTGTAAATATGCAGTCCATATTATGTCAAGCAGTTATGACTGCATACAGCATTCAATGTCATCTTTATTTCAACAGAGCTGCCAGTGCAAGGGCCAGGATCAAATGAATCTCTCCCCGTAGCTCTCATAGTAGGACCAGTGGTCGCCTTCGTTGTACTGGTTACACTGATTGTCATCGGTGTACTAATCTGGAGGTAATGACTGATTCAATATACACATGTAACAGGCTCTAGGCATTCAGACTGATGGGGCCACTGTCCATGCTTTTAAGACAAGTAGTTGTACTGAGGCATACACAAGAATCAAACCCATTTAAACACAATCAAAACGCATTCACCCAAAAGACAGTTTTCAAGTGACAGATATAACTGATATATACATGCCAAGAAAACATACGACATTATCCAAAGGGCTAATTTGTATTCTTATCATATAACATTACTATGTTCCATATGCCATATGTTATATAGTGGGCGCGTTGGTTTAACGGTTATGAAGCTGTCCAGACAATGGCATGAGTGCGGTTGTACAAGGGTTCGATTCCTGGGCTCGCCACTCGCCAAGACACGGACAGACTGACCACTCATCCCTCCATGGACTCAGACACAAAACATGTGATAGTTCTAGCATATCAAAGACTTATACCATGTTCTTCGAGACTTTAAAACAAAATTCGATACACTCACTTACTATAATAAATATTGTTATGCTTTCAGCACAACGTAAATTCATACCGATGTGTTACAAATGAGCCAAGGGTAAAGTGGTAAAAATGTCGCATACTGTTATTTATTAACAGAAGACAAGACATTGCGAGAAGCTTGATGGTGGCAAAGCAATTGCTGGTGATGACAGTGTGATGTGTAGTTTTATACTGCTACTCACCTGTTTCCTGGTGATGGGTTTGCCAGTCCCATGTAGCAAGGCAACGTAGTGGTTAGGCCATGACTTTGCACCCAGGTAGATTTCAAACATTAACATAGCCTCAAGTGTGGACAGGCTGAATGCCGCATACCGTGGTCGAAACACAGCTGCCGGGGATTTGGAAGCAGGCGGCCTGCTGACAGCAATGGCAAACTACTGAACGTAAACTTCGCAAGAAATCAGTAATATCTAAAAAACAAAAAAATACTGCGGTTGACTGCGACGTACTGCACATAATATTCAACGATCTTTCTTATTTTAAAATATCAATGAAGTGTTAATTTAGATACATATATATATATATATATATATATATATATATATATATATATATATATATATATATATATATAATATTACTTAATGTTGTGTTGCATATATAGGAGACACAGGCATAACATGGATGGGCCTGAACAAACAAATTCACATAGAATCACACAGGATTATACTGAACTTGACATTGTACGAACTGTGGACTCTAATGCGGTGACTTTCAAGAAAAACAACATTGTTACTGGACAAGCACATCCTCCAGGTCGGTAAAATAAAGTTTGCAGAATACCGATATTCTCGTATCTTGTCAATACATTTGTATCGTATGTTTATAACACTAATTGCATAAATGTTTATGTTGCATAGCGTGCGTGTTAGCAGAGTTGATAGCAAACTGCGCTGATTATGTCATGAGCACGGCCGGGCACGGGTTCGATGCCTAGGCTCGTCGCTTTCTAAAGTGAGGAAACTATTGACCACCAATTCTTCAGTGAATTGAGGCCTACAAAGTGTGACGGATCAATCATAACACAGACCCGTCACAGACATCTTGTCACTGTCGTCGTAGTCTTATCAGTATTGTTCTCCCGTCTCTCATTCACTAGCCCTCATATTATAGATTCATGGCGTCTCTCTTGTATCTTTCACCTGTCTCTTTCATCTCACTTCCGTCCATCTCTCGTCACCACCATTGTTCCATCTCTATAAAGTCATTCTTGTCTCATTCTTCATCTCTCCCGTCGCTCTCTCTCTCGCTCGCTCTCTCTTTCTCTCTCTCTCTCTCTCTCTCTCTCTCTCTCCCCTCTCTCTCTCTCTCACTCTCTCTCTCTCTCTCTCTCTCTCTCTCTCTCTCTCTCGCGTTTCTCACACCTTATTCACACTTTTTCTTTCTCTTTACTATCTCCACTCAGATATGCAAACAAATTTTCACATGGACACACATGTGAAGAAAAAAAAAAAGAGAGAGAGAGAGAGAGAGAGAGAGAGAGAGAGAGAGAGAGAGAGAGAGAGAGAGAGAGAGAGAGAGAGAGAGAGAGAAGGAGAGATATAGAAACATCGACCTAAAGACTCATGTACACTATTCCACACGAACGTGCACACGGTAGTGTTATTGCCAAATCAAATAACTAGACACACACCAGCAAATTAGTTGGCTCTCAGAATGTACATATGTATCATAATTGTTCGTTTCCCCCTCCCCAATAGCAGCCATGAAGAAGCCAGCCAGCAGCCACGGTAACAAGGGCGACCAGGTAAACGATGACGATGGTGACTACTACAATAATCTTCAATGTCGCAGTGAAACAGCTAAATAACTGTATGACCGCACACACAAAGGCGTTCTTTCAGGGGCAGTTTAACGTAAGACATTTTGACACGTTATGAATGCCTACTAAACATTAGTTTAGATTCTGTTAACAATCAAATACATATAACTCGTAGAGGAAACATCAGTCAGTTCGTTGGTGATGTTCTTAATCATGACCTAGTTACAACATGTCTGGCACCTGTCAAACGAACAAACGAACGAACGACTGAACGAACTTTATTTTTCAAAGGGTCACACATTGGGCACGCAGGCTCGTCTCACATTCGGCCCTTCCGATCACTCATCTTTTGTACATCAATTAAACTACTTTCCATATTACATTCACAAACGGAACAAAAAAACCATTGTCAAATAAATATTGTGAGTATAAACAATGCATATTACCTTGCTATGAGACAGACAGGCAGCCAGACACACATAGCCTACACAGCACGTGCATAAAAACATACATACATACTTACATACATACAACACTTACCAATCTCTATGCACCCACTTAATAACTCACAAATACACACCCCTGGCATTGTGTTGTTTGTCCATCAAGAATGATGATGACCATTCATTTCATCCCATCCAATGGGGTTAAAAGTATGGAGCAGTGAGTTCTAAGATGGCTGATAAGGCCTATTTTGGCTCGAAATGTTTTTTGACAATGTGGGCAAAGAATGCTTGACGTTCCAGGAGGAGGATCTCCTGCAGTGGTTTTTCTGTCCAGCCTTTTCTCCACAGCTCTTGCAGTCCTGGTTGCTTCACAAGTGACTGCATCCTTATGTAATGATGTACGCTTCGAATTTCCGTCTTTGGCAGCAGTATCCAAGGTGTAATGATTAATTCCAAAAGATTTCAGCGAGATGTTCAGAGTGTATTTAAAGCCCCCCCCCCCCCCCCTAGCATACACATATACTCACTCACAATCACAAACTCACTAACAAACGTTTACTGGTGCTTACACCCCCCTCTCTCTCTCTCTCTCTCTCTCTCTCTCTCTCTCTCTCTCTCTCTCATTGTAGTGTGCATCTTACACAGTCCGCATGTACTAAGCTAGGAAAGGGTAACTATAGCTCTACAACACACTTCCCCTGGAGGTGGTACTTTGGTTCCAGACGAGGTGGAATTATCTACACCATCCTCACAACAGTCTCTTTTTAAGCTCACGTCAATTACACGCTAAACCTTCGGTCTTAAGAAGTAAAACGAAGTCTTCAAGTTGATTCACAAGCTAATCACACAACCAACCACATAACCATCCCCCACAATCACCCATACTATCAACAACCCAACTAATCTCACAACCAACCACACATCCATCCACACATCAAACCACCCAACTAACCACATATCTAACCACCTTTAAAACAGTCGCTTAAAAGACGAAAGGGTCGACTTCAATGCACCGGGTTTTTATCCCATATGGCTCGGTCCCTTTCAGCAGCGCAGAAAGTGTCGCACAAAGCACGAACTCGTAGCTTCAGCGACGACCCACGGGAGTCTCAGAAAAAATTTACTCGTAAACCGAAGGACGCGGCCTGGAATCGAACCCACAACCTTCGGAACCCGAGTCAAATGGCTTGACCACTTCGCCACGTAGGCAAATAACCACAAAACCATCACCCAACTAACTACACAACTAATCACACAACTAACAACACAACTAACCACAAAACTACCAACACAATAAACCGCACAACTAAACATACAACCAAACGCCCAACTAACAAAGCATCTAACCACCCAACTAACCACACACCAGACAACCCAACTAACCACACAACTAACCACACAACAAACGACATGCTTAACCACACAACCAATCACACAACCAACCATACAAATAATCACCTACACAGCTAACCGCACATGTAACCACCCAAATTACAACACAACCAACCACACAACAAACAACACACCTAACCGCACAACTAACCACCCAACTAATCACACAAATAACTACACGGCTAACCACCCAACTAATCACACAACCAACCACACAACCAACCACACAACCAACCACACAATCATCCACACAACCAATCATATACCCAACCACATAACTAACCACCTAACTAACCAAATAACCAACCACACAACAAACCACAACACAAACCACACAACTAATCACCCAACTAATCACACAGCCAACCACACAAGCAGCCACACAATCACCAACACAACTAACCACACACCTAATCAAAGAACCATCCTCACAACTAACCACCCAACACAATGGGCCTGGTGTTTATGGAATAGAAAGAAAAATCAAAAGCAGCGGCTGCAGCAGGATATAACAATATGAATTGGAAACAAATGGGTATATTAAACTCCTGCGAGAAGAAACGTACTAAACATAAACAACGTTGCACATACCTTACAAGGAGATCCATCGTATCGCGAAATACAGGTGAAAATCCGAAATCAGAAGCACTCAATAAATATATAAAATAAATAATAAAATAAAATAAATTAAGATAAACTACACACAAACGCGTACAATACGACACACAGGACTAACGACGTTTCGATTCTCAGAATCTTTGTCAAGGATACCACAGATAGCTAACACAACGAAATACAGCAAACAAAGAAAAAGGGAAAAAAACATAGGATCTGTTCCTATGCCATGTGGGGCAGAAAAACCTGTTTGCCAGGAAAATATCAAGCCAGCTAGAGAATCAGGGTGTTTTCCCACCTACCCTGGGTGGGTACCTTCTAAGAAGAGAAACCTGGACCAATGCAGCAGTTTTTGCCCATGATGTCTATGAAGGTTTCCACTCAGGCATTGAAACCTTTGCTGCAGCGATTGATCTTGAGGACGCGTACAACAGAGTACCATTGGATGTTTTAATGCTTTAGCTTCTTGAACTCAAAATAAGTCCATTCCTCCTTAGTTGGATCGCTGCAGCCCTCTTTTAAAGGAAAGCAGTTTTTAGATGTGGCAGTTGGACGTCGGAACCAACAACAATACATCCTGGCCTACTACAGGGATCACCATTATCTCCGGTACTGTTAAACGCCTACACTGTGAGAAACACCAGTGAGCAGATCACTGGACCTGGTAGGACATTGTTTTAGACGATGTTTTAGTGTATCGCCAGGGTAAGGATAGAGATCATGTTGCCGTGGAACTACAAACCAAACTCAATCGCATAAGTACTTGGTGTTTTGAGGCTGGGGCAATTGGCAACCCAACAAAGGCAACAGTGACTTGGTTCTCGTTGAATAATCATATTGTCAACACTCTAACACCAACTGTAAATCTGTGTTCAGATACGGTGGAAAGAACGCAGGCAATTAATTACCTGAGGATACTGTTTAATCGAAGCCTTGCTTATAATGAGCACATAGACCAGGTGATAACAAAGGCCAAGCGGAGGTTGGCTGCGATGCGGGTGATGGCGGCAGCAAACTGTGAGCAGCGCCATCTATGTCTTCTATACGAAGGGCTGGTCATGTCTGTTTTTGAGTATGCGATGGTAATCCTGACTCTCAGCCGTAAGCAGATAGAAAGGATGGAAAGGATACAGAATAAAGTTATGCGCATTATTCTTGGATGTACAAGAGATACAGCATGCATACCTTCTTGATTTTCCAACCATTGAAGACAGAATACAAGTTTGCAGAGCTTGCGGTTACCTCAGAGTTAACGCAAACACACAACATCCACTGCATAGTGAAATTATGAAGGTGAAGGGCAGCAGGTTAAAAAGAGGACGGTCGTGTATGGGTCAAGCCGAAGACATTCTTCAACAGGTATGTTCACGTGAGGACTTAGAACATGGCGAGGAGTGGGTACAAGTACCAACAGATTTCTACACATCCTTTTCAGTTTGCATTCAACTAGACAGAAAATGCAGACAAGAAAACCCGACAGCTGTGGAGGCGGAAGTACAAGCGTTGATTTTCGAGAATTCGCTAGACGGTGATGCTGTCATTTACACAGGTCGTCCGACATGTGAGAAGCTCATGGGCCTTTACGGCTCAGGCCGGAGGGAGAATTGTGAAGGAGGACTCTGGTGTTTCTGCTGAGACCACAAGTAGCCTGACTATGGAAGTCAATTCAGTAAGTAAAGCCATAACATGGCTCGAGACACAGACATTCACTAGGGCATGTTTCCTTAGCGACTCAATGAATATGCTCAAGAGGATAGAGATGGGGGAGATCCGAAGAGAATGGTTGCTGTCTCTGGAGCGGTCTCGGCTGGCAAAGATTAGTTTCATCTTCGTGCCAGGGCATGCGGGAGTACAAGGGAATGAGCGGGCTGACAAGCTCGCAGGTAACGCTACTGTGGAGGGCGGACGCTCCATGGACCAGGCTGACATTCTGACTTTTGCGAGAACCAAGTGATGACTGTGAATCTACAACCATGGCCAGACTGTGAGAACAGCAAATTAAAACAGGGGTGGCCAAACAAGAACACTACGCAGGAAGCCAAAGAAGACTGATAAACCAACACAGAACTGGTGTCGTTAGCCGCTACACGCTGCGGGATTTACTGAGGAGGGGATCCGAGCACTTATGGACTGAGAGGTTCGATGTACAATGAGGATGATCTGTCGACTAACTAACTAACTAACATCTCTTAGTTAGCCTGGAATGTGTTGTGGCTGCCTTTCTAATGCGTCTGTCGATATATGTCTCTAAGGACAGATTGTCAGATATTATCGAACCCAAATACGCAAACTCGTGGACAACCTTCTGTTCGTAATTAGAAATGTTCATTGATGGAGGTGCACCAGCATCTTGTTCCATCACCTGTGTTTTATTTAGGCTGATGGTGAGAGCAAATTATCTGCAGGCGGCTGCAAAACAGTCTATGAGCCGTTGTAGATCTTCTGCTGCAAGAGTAATCAGTGCTGCATCTTCTGCAAAAATTAGTTCGCCTATGCATCTTGAACGGCGGTAGCGTAGTGGCTATCAACCTTGACGATTTACCCAGTGGTAATGTGTTCGAAATCTATTCTAGGCAGGGACTTATTCAGTGACCTGGGATTCCAGAATGAACCAGCCATTTCTTGGAAATTTCACGGGAAGTAAGTGCTTCCGGTGTGTTATTGACCATCGAGTGCTGACAGGTCTAGTCATATGGAAATAGCACCATCTATATAGTTCGCCGACGCGGCGAAAAGGTGTCCATGACTTTACTTCCATTTTCGCTTGTTATTACATAATTAGATCCCGCTGAATAATTGCATTATATCTGTACCTCTTTTAGGATCAGTGCATACTTCTGTATCAAGTACTGAATCACTTCAACAAAACGAATAATGAATACAGCAATTTCAATACTACATGATCTTCGTCACTCCTTTAGAAACATTCTTCAATGCGCAAACAAATTGCCAAACCATCACAATGAATGAATCACTCAAAAAAAAAAAAAAAACAAACGAGAAGTAGATTGGGAGCTTTACTAAAACACGACTACAAGAGACAAATTGGACGTTGCGGCCAAAGCCTTCGTCAGCACAGGACAAACAAATACAAACCGACACAAACCTACATGAAACACACTATGACAATATTAAATTAATTAAAGGTACTTATCTGAATCCATTGCTTGGAAAGACTGACACGCGTAGGGCTGTCAGTGGATTAATAGACCGGATGTATGGTACCCGGTTCAAAGGTCAAGCGGGAGGGGAGTGGGGATGGAGAAGCGCCCATGTACGCGGAAAAGTTAAAATTAGGACCGGCAAAGATGTCGCTGACTCAGTTCACAATTAGCAATTATCGTGAAGCTCTCGAAACACAGCATCGGAAGATTACATTGTGTTGGTCCTCACAGAGGAGCATGAGTCGCGGTCGTTCAGAAAACGATGGCAAAACACCGAACGCAAACCTGCCAAGAAAGTTGACTGCGACTTCCTATAAAAGACCTGCACGTACCTGGATGGTGGACTGTAAGCTAGGGGGTGGGAGGGGGTGGGGTTAGGAAGTTAAATGAAGCTGTGTTGGACATTGAGGTCGTGAGGGGAGAGTGTGCCCAACTGGAGGATGAGACGGTGTTCCAATGTCTTCCTATCCTGTTCGTGAGATGCGCATGATGTGATGGCCGTGACCTGTATGTCGGCAACGCCACGTGGGTCAGGACTGTTTAAATGCATGGGTACTGGTTTTGTGGGCGCCGCTGGAAAGTAAAGCTCACAATCTACTTCTCGTTTTTTGTTGGGTGATTCATTCATTGCCTGTTTAAGCTTTACTGCAGTTCCCCTCATTCTTGCAAACCATCATAAGAGTGTTTTTTTATGTTAAATATAATCTGTGAATGTTTATAATTTTTCAATAATTTAATTCATGTTTGTGTTATGTGTTGAATCAAAATTAGCATTCTTTTCTCTTATAGCTTAGGTGATTTATAATTATAACTATTGATAGGACATGCTTGGTTCTTCATTTGCGTTCTTCATTCTTTAATCTCGATATGCTTTTATGATCTTGAAAAATAACCCTTTAAAAACAATACGTAATAGCTTCTTAACAGTAATAGGTTTGTGTTGAAACTGAAATTTGGGACAAATCAATATTAATGCAGTCTTCGAACACATACGTTATGTAACTGCTGATTTAAGGAAGATGAATGTTAAATGTGATTTACTCCCCCGATGTGTCTCCACCTTGCCGTGGTGGGGGAGCTTGCGTGTCCCATTGACCCCAATGTTCTTGCCGATGGATGAAAACTACATATCGGACAGCTTATGGGATAGGGGCCAGACTAAGAGAGACATAACCTGCTGCTCTGCAGGTAGACTGAGGATAGCAGTCAAAAGTTTAAATCAGGCGCGCGAAGGCAGAAGTTCTTGGTCCGGACAATACTCTAAGGCTCTCTGTCGAGGGTTGAGGCTGAACGCCTCTAAGCCACAAACCCTCGGATGTGAGAGCCAGGCCGATACCCACCTAACGAAAAATAGAGGTGAGATACTGAGCACGCTACATGCCCAGGTCTGATACTTGTTCGAAGGCTCTCAGCTGAGGGATATGAGGGATTCCCGGATGAGAGGGCCTGGCCGTTTCTCGTTCAATGCTGCACGGAGGTAAGGTGCTCAGCCGGCAGCACATGTAGTCTACCTCGTGAGCGACTACTAAAAGGCAGAAAAGTGCCCCAGTCGAATAAAATGGTTACGAAAACTGTCTGTATCTATCTCATAGAGAGTGTAGACAAAAGTGGAAAAAACTTCTCAATAACACGAAATGGAACGCAGAGCTAGCGAATACATGGCGTGGTCCGAAATCAAAAGCAAAATCTTACCGAGTGGATGTCGCCCGCAGAGTGACCGTTCCTGGTGTGTGCTTGAGCGACCAGTGGCAAGCGAGATGCCCAACACATGGAAGTGAGGAACTAAAGCAGCCATGAGCAGGACGTGGCAACTCCTCGGGTGAGCCCAGTATCAGAGCAATATGTGCCGGCTCTGCAATTATGGAAGCCTCCTTGGATAGTGAGGGAATGCCCATGGTCTGCCCCTGCCTTCCCTTGAGGGTTGACCATGATGTCGTTGACCGTGCTATCTTGACCAGCTGAGATGTGGGCGACATCACAACAATAAGTGTAACGTGCCTCCAAACCCGAGGAAGGCTAACCTCATTAAAAAATGCCCGCCGAAGCCGGAAGTGCCGAGCTACGGATGGCAAAATAAAAATTGGCACTACGCATTTACGTCCGAGTGAAATGTCTCGTCCGAATGTCTCTCGTGCTAGGAACAGCTCTGACTACCTAGTTTCCGAATGCCGCTCTTGTTCGGAACAGCTCTAACTAGGTAGTTTCCGAATGTCCGTCGTGCCTGGAACAGCTATGACGGGCACAACGACAAGCACATCTCCGAACCGAAAACTCGCTGAGTGGATACCGTCTGCAGACCTGTCGGGTTTGTACGGAAACGGCCCGGGGCAAACGAAATGCCCAATATATTGAAGTGAGGAATTAAAGCAGCCATGAGCAGGACGTGACGATTCCCTCGGTAAGCCCAGCACCAGAGCTCTATGTGTCGGCTCTGCAATTATGGCAGTCAACCAGGATGGCGGAAAATGCTATGGACTGTCCCTGCCTTCCTTTGAGGGATGGCCGCGAAGTCTTCGACTGTTCCAGCTGGGAGGTGGACGGTACCACTAAAGTGAGAGTCTCCCAGGAATGCTAACCTGGTCAAAAATGCACGCATAAAGCCGGATGTGTTGACCTAAGGGTTTCGACCCAAGGGTGCCTAACGCACCGCAATCACACCTGACAAAACACTCAGGATAAAAGCAAAGAAAAAGAAGAAATCTGATTTCACTCAGTCTAGATTTCAGCATGGATGTACATACATATGTTCATAACACCTAAGTATATTATGCTAACTAATCTAAACAAGAACATTATAGTTACTAGGATATATCAAACATGTCATAATGTGCAATCATCACCTATGTTTATTACAAACATTTCAGTCCTTGTCAATTGGCGTAGACACGCGTTACCCAAGCGTTTCAGTTTGATCAAAGGTTGCCTGTTGAGAACCGCCTGGACACCCCAACCGCCTTTTGGCAACTGGCTATAGTGGTTATCTCATAATATGCTAAATGTACTGTCATCAGCTTGGCGTTACAGGCATGACCATTTTTCAACATGCACAATAAGTTCAACCAAAAATAAATGTACATCGTACGCTGTGAACAAATCCAAAACGAATGTAATATATGAAATTAAACAGCTAACATATAAGAAATTAATCAGTCAATGTGAAACATGTTCAGATATTGCCCAACAAGTATCACCATTATCACTACGCATTACTAGTATACTTAGAAGACGCGCAACTATTAATCACCATTTCTTATTTGATTTATTCAGTTTAATTGTTCATATATTGTGCATTGAAATGTATAATACCTTTTATTAGTGTTCATGTAGTTACTGTGGCGAAGTTGATTCAGAACAGGGAGACAGAGATCTCTATCCAATAAGACCGACTACAACAGAAAACCTGAAATGACTCACACGGCTCCCTAAGGGTGGAGACAGATCATAGGTTAAATTTCTAATAGATGTAAAAAGGGTTTTCCTGTAGAGTGTCAGGAGAACTCATGAAAGTCGCAACATTCAAGATAGGAGGAAGCTCACTCAAGATAACTTGAAACGTGTGGTCTCCCCGCCACACTCTGCCCTCCTCTAGAGTTGATGTTAAATATATGTATCAATATCACTTTAACACCACAACACCTTCACATTAATCAACACGAAGAGACAACACTTCTGATTATAAATTATAACAATGTATTGGGAAAATACGGAGAAGTATGTTCATGTGACATTTTATAAGATACACAACTCAAAATAACACGACAAATCATGACATAATAGCACTACTAATTGTCTCTATCTATTAGTAACACTGTTCAGATTTCCTCACAGATGAGTACTTAAATTAACACTGTTCATACACCAGTGAGTACTAAACTGTTTCTTCCAACACTGCAAATTGGAGTAAAATGTTCCTGAGTCCGGTGAAAACACCAGCCTACTAAGTCCATTTTGTTATCATAAAATATATGGTAACGTCATTAGGATCAGTCTATAGGATCCGCGGTTCATGTTGTGGGTGTAGCATGATGGATCAGAACTCCCCATTCCCAGCCCAACACATTCATAAAAATACTTTCGATTTGAGCGGCGTTTCCAGATAGAAGGACGATTCTTGGAAATAGTATGTTCCAGAACGAGTTGGGGGAGGGCAGCGGTATGCGCTTACTTTTTCATTGGCTAATAAGCATTGAGCCTACGCTATTCCTGGGCCACATTTTAAAATCTAATTAGTTTGAGCGGGGATTCCAACTTGAGCGGTCGCTAGTTTGTGATGTGATGACCCAACAATGCCCTGAAAGATTCAATAATATATTGTTCTCTGGACAACAGGTACCACTTTAAAACATACTTTAATGTTGTAGTTATGCCTAGTGAACGAAAGAGAAGAATATATGAGTATTTTATGAATAAAATGTGAAAATGAAAACCTAACTTCTGTGTGCCAGTATTCTGAACACTGCTTCTGCAAACCTGTCAGGTCTTTCACGCTGTATACTCCAAGTGCATATCAATCCCTTGTTGTGACTGGTTGCGTATGCTTGATGAATGTATAGTACACTCATGCAAATTTGCAAACCCAAACCCCTTGTGCATTCTTCATGCCTAGGATGACTCATTCTTAAATCAACTGTACCTTTGCTCTCTCGAGTTAACATATGGCAGTCTGATTTGGAATGGGTGATATAAACATGTACAAGTTTCTTTGTAAAACGCTGAGAATGTTGGAGTGAATGAGCTGGTGCTTTTATAAGTAGCCTCTCACATCTAGTGGAAGGAAAGATGCTTCAATATCCATATGTTAACAGGACGGTGATGGCACGCAAGAATTGCTAAGTTCATGTGATGCCTGGTGGCTATATGCTCAAGAGAATTAATACCATTTCTCTCTGAAGTATTACACTGGTACCTCTACTGTTGGCTGGTTCATATAAACTAGTTCCTAAACGGACAATAGGTGTGTGAACCTGTGTCTTAGTCGGCTGAATATAATGTATGGCTCATGCAAATTTGCAAGGACTAAACATGTTTTTCACATATGCGCTTTGGTGCATATGAGAACAATTGCCTATGCAATTGAGTTTCTGTTACCTACTGTGGTAGATACTCAGTATGGAAAGAACACATGATGATGATGATGTACTTGTGAGCCAAGTCTGTCTGAAAGGGGTGAGGTCTGGCATTGCTGTGTGAGTGGGTATGGAATAGGACATTCATGTACCAACATAACAACCATTAGAATGGATGTCTGGTCTGCTAATTGGGTAACTGCCATTCCGAGACCAGTTAAGACCAGGGATGGAGTTATTGCCTCTCCATAGCACAAAGCCTGGGCTAAAATATAGAGATCATGTGTTGCCCATGCAGCATGATCCCTCTCTCGGCCTGCCTAGTTCACTCCAGAGGAAAGGTAACACCCCTACATCTGGAACAAGACAAGCTGCAGAAGCTGCCGGATCAGCAAAGCAATGCTCTAACTGTCCGCCTGTCGGAGCTTCGATCCTAGACCAGTCGCCAACCAAGGCTTAGGGCCTGGTCTGCCCTGCCATGACAATTTTGTCTTTAGCTTGCATTTCCTCGAACCAGGGTAAGGCTTGTACCCTCCCAATTGCGCTCTTCCGCCCGAAGCCATTGGCACAATGTGGGGTGTCGGGTTTGGTAAACGCCGCCCAACGTTCGGCGCTAACAGAAACCAGGTAGTACCGTCTACTGTTATACGGTAGCTCAGTCATATCTGACTAAGACCTGACCGGAGTAACTGCCATTAGTTTAATACATATTGCATATTGCAGTTGTAAATGTCTATTTTTCATTTTCCTCAACATGCCTGTTCATGTACTGATTCACAATGCCTGTCTCATGTGCTATGTCACAATGCTTGCTCATGCTGCTTGCCTTCAAATGCTTGTAATTGTGTAGGCTACCCCTGTCTCAGGATATAGACTTGTGATTACCACAGATAGAGGTGAATAATGAAAACATATCACCCACAGTACATCCAAGTGAACTACACTTCATTATCAACCAGGAGAGGTGTGTTTGGTCAACATCCTCCATTTCCTCCCTATCTCCATCTGTGTCTGTTGATGTATAATAACATTATATTTTAACCTATGTAAAGAGATGTTGTGCCATTTTGTATATCGACAGAGAACAGGATGGTGGAGAGGCTTTCCATATATCATCTGGGACAACTAACCAGAAGTCCTAGATCCAGAAGTGACTCCCTATCAAAATGTAGGAATATCAAGGTTTTCTCTCAGCTCTTTAACAGCTGAATGCACAAATGGGAGCATAACACAATCTGAAGCACAACAAATGTGGTGAACTGGACAGTGATCTTTGAGTCAATCAAATGTCAACTGAGAATAACAGCAAGTCGGGTGGTATGAACTACATTCATAGAAAACCGTGAGATGCAGTGCCGTGTCATCATACCAAATCTTGTCTTCAAGAGGAATGAATCTGCCATGAAGCTTATTCTGGGGAAGCTGCTAACTGGAGCTTGTCCAACATCAATGCTGATGATAAAAGGATTCAACAGACCCAGAACAGTAGTTTCTTCCTTGAGTTGCCCATGGATAGGATTTCCTAAATTCCCAAGAGACAGGAAATGATGATAGATACAGATACTGTAACGGTGTGATGTAGATAGATATTAGAGAGGAGGAGGAGAGTTAGTTATTGGTTGGTGGAGTAAAAGGGGAGGTGGTGTATCATGTTTATCTACATGCATGTGTGAGATATTTTGTACATTTTATGTACCTTTTTTTTGAAGTGTTGACATGACAGAAAGATGAAACAATGGTCATCACTCGACTCACCATCAGCTCAATAAAGTGTATTTAATGAATCAGTGTTTTAAGTAAATGTCTCGGGAGAATGTCTTGTACAGTTGCTGTCAAGTATTGTCTCTGATGGATGTCTTAAGTACTGTGATTGTACAGATGTTGTGAAAAGTCCTGTATAGATGTTGTCCAGTATCTCGTGATGTATCTTGTACAATTGTGGTGTAAACAAAAACTGAATCCTACAGTCCCAAAGCAATTGGACAAAACTGATATAGGTCACACTGACAAAATAAAGAAAGGAAGATCTAATGTGACGGACGAACAGCACACTGTCAACAGTATAATGAGTGAGATGGATCCTCAGTTGTGCAGGGGCTAATAGTTCAGATCTTCTTTTGGTTTTGGGGAAACCTTTTACTTCTTTTATAAATTTCTGTGTAGATACATGGTAGTCTCACAGTGGGGGTTTGAGCCAAAGAAAAATGGTTCTCCAAAAAGGCTATTGCGGGAATGATATGCTCATTTAGAGACCTCTAGACGAAAACGTGCTAAATCATATCCTTTATCTTGTTATTTATTATTCAAGATATATTTCCAGAGAACACTACTAATAGGTCCTCTGTCATCAATCTAACATGTCACAGTGGGTAATCTTATTGGTATCTCTAATATTGTTCATGCGGGTCCCACAACTTCTAGCTTAAATAAGTCAATTTAAAGCACACGGACTACTATGATGATGACTACTGTAATTGGTCTTGTTGTTGGCCATGATTTAAGATAGGAAAGTCCAAGAATACTTAGCTGAGTTCCATATGCTGGCGTTGCTTTGACGTAGGATGGGTCAATGATGTTCAATGGAATTACACGCTTTCAGCAGTAGTAAGGCGAATCTCTTAATCTTTTATTGATGACTTTGACCCTTCAGGATGACACTATTCAGCATTATGCCCTAGTGAAATCCAGAAAAGAGACCACCATCCCAATGTCCCCAGGATCAAGAAATCATCACACAAAGTAAAGTTTTCTAACTGAAAACACACCCTCTCACTTGAAAGTATCTCGGCCAGCTGCGCCCAATATTGTAATTTTCTTGCAGGCGTTTCCTGTCATCTAATCAACGTAATTTATGTTAATGTGAATTACTCTCCCCGCACCAATCAAAGTTTCTCGTGAGCTGGTGTTCCTCTGGCTCGAAAAATAACGTCATTCTGGCAGGTGCAGCCATAGATGTTCCGGGAATTGCGGAGTGGAAGGCAATTTTGGAGTGGCAAGCCTCCCTTTTTGTGCAGGTGTTCCAACACAAGTTGTTTTTCACATAAAAGGCGATATCTATTTTTAGTTGTTGACAAGATCCAAGTGCTGAAAGGGGGGAGGGGGGAGGGGATTATGTTATATTTAAAAATGCATCTTACGATGTTCCCCACATGTCTCAGTAGCAGTCGAGATATCTATGAAATTGCTTATAGCAGGATATTGAAGTTTTTCGGATAACTTTCTCATCATGCGTGTAAAGACACCAGGAGCATTACTCAATCCAACTGGAAGAACACTGAACTCAATAGGCCAACCATGGTCGAACTTCTGGTTTTACGGGAATCTGTTAATAGCTAGTTTGCAGTTAAAGTGTTAAGTAGCATGTGGGGAATTTTTTATCTATTTTATTTTCTCATGTTGCATATCCCCTTCCATGACGTTGCAGTCAACACCAGCATTTTTCAGCTGCTGTTGATGTACTAGGCAAGATTGCGCTAGGTAATTTGCCACTGCTTTCTGAGCGACCGGCTCACCTACCCCTACGTTACCAACGCAGCATGAACGGCTACCGATTCTCGTGCAGGTTACGTTACTCCAGAGAATATACGGGATTACGGAGAAAGATGTTAAACGCTAGGCCAGGGAGACGTTATATTAAATTATAACAAAGCCACTATAGTCCGTTTACATTTGTTTGCCCTCACATAACAATCCATGTGTCCGTAACCAACAGAGGAAAAATGATGAGCTTTAGCATATAAACTTATAAGGGGCTTCGCATATGTCTTTAGCATGGCCATGAAGGAGTAGGCGGAGAAAATTGAAATTTGGCACAGTGCTTATTCCTTCTCAATGTAGTCACCACTTGAATTTATGCATTTCTGCCATCTCTGCGTGACCTTGAAAAGACCTTCAGAACAAAACAACCTATTTTTCGAACTCAACCAGCTATCACAAGCCAGTATGACATCTTCGTCAGTATCAAGACGATTTCCTTTCAGCTGTTTTTTACGATTTGGTGAATGCAAGTCTCATCTATCGTCTCCATGGTTATTTACATGTGTTTCGATCGCCACATGTTGAGCAATTGGCCACAGCAATCAACCCGTGTTTGTTTCTGTTCACATGTCAGCAGGCGCGGGACCCTGTGGGCACACACTTTTCTCATGTTCAGTCTGATGTGTAAAATTCTAAAAACTGTACTCTTACTCAGTTTTGCTGAACCCGATATCTCTGCAATTGTCATTTTCCTATCCTGGTCTATGATTTTCTTCACTTTTGCAGCATTTGCGTCATTGCAATCTGAGGACGGTACCCTGGTCTTGGCAGATCTGCAACTTGGGAACGGCCACACTTAAACTGCAAACACCAATATTTTTACAGAAGCATACGAAGGACAGACTTCCTCAAACACTGGCCCCATCTCCCTGTGTATGTCTGTAGATGTTTTACCATGTAACATCAAGAATTTTATCACAGTCCTGGCGTCTGATTTCTCCATTGTTCTGACAAACCGTAGGATGTGCAGATCTGGTCAATAGGGTGTGTTGTGCCATGACTATATCGGGAAAACCAGTTGAGGTGGGAAATCCATAATTCACATGTAAATTAAAAATTGAATGAGCCATACCTGTGCCAAATTTCAATTTTCTCCACCTACTCCTTCATGGTCAGGCTAAAGTCTTTGAGAAGCCCCTTGTATCATTATGTTCACCCAAAAATAAACTCTTTTTATTCTGGAGATTTTACAGATTTTAATGGGTTTTTTTTTGTATGCGGTATATAGTTTACTGGTCAGAGATGAAGTGCACATTATGAAATGTATTACATCTTCACACGGAAACATCAGCGTTCAATAGTGAATTTCGTGCTGATGACAAGAACACCACGTAGTGCGACGGGAGTGTTCAAAGTTGTCGTCAATAATTCTACCAATAGTGGGTGCTTTCATGGAACGTGATTATTTAAAAAAAAAGTCGCTTAAAAGTCGACAGGGTCGACTTCATTGCTCCGGGTTTTTATCCCATATGGCTCGGTCTCTTTCCGCAGCACAGAAAGCGTCGCACAAAGCACGAACTCCGTAGCTTTTAGCGACGACCCATGGGAGTCTCCGAAACATTTAACTCGTAAACCGAAGGACGCGGCCCTGAATCGAACCCACAACCTTCGGCTCACGAGTCAAACGTCAAACGGCTTGACCACTTCGCCACAGAGACTCCTAACGTGATTATTTGATAAGTCTTACCATTTATCACTGACATCTGAATTTGTGAATAGTGTTTAATGGGGTTGAATAGAAATTTTGTACACTTCGAAACATCGGTATGAATTTGTACACATGTTTGTCAAGAAGCTTCTCGCAGAAAACGTTTTCATACTATTACAAATCCCGAGAAAAAGAGCAGTAAAAGCATTGGGTTTGAGTAAACGGTAATTTCGTCGATGGGTGCAAGAATCTGCAATTAAACCACCACGCAATAAGCAAACGGTAGGTAGAAAGGCAATTGTAGACAACTTTGACAAGGATGTCATAAGGCAAGCTATTATAAAATTGCTGGATACCAAAGAAACAATGACTGTAAGACAACTTAGGGTTTAGTTGAGAAACAACAATGACATAGAGATATCCAAATCAAATTTCTGGAAAATTATAACGACATTAGGTTTCACGTTTAAAAAAGTACATGGGAGGTAAAAATATCAGTTGTGAGCAATCGCATTTAGGAGCCAAAAGAAGCAAATAACTACGTGAAATAAAGGAAATGCGCAAAGAAAATTATTACATAGTGTGTTTGGATGAAACCTGGATCAATCCGCACCACACAAGTGAAAATGAATGGCAATCAGTGGATGGAAGGATGAAGCGATTTGTGCCAAGTAGTAAATTACCGCATTTGGTCATAGCCCATGCTAGTAGTATGCAGAATGACTTACTACAGAATGCTGGACTCGTGTTCGTATCGGAGCATACAGACAAAAGGGATTATCATAATTGCATGAATGGTAATGTGTTAAAAATTGGCTCAAGAATACAGTGCTTCTATCCCTAGATAGACCATCATGTCTAATTATGGACAATGAGTCATATCACAATGGTGTTGCCAACAAGACAAAAATACCTACGACATCCAGCACAAAGGAAGCAATAAAGATATGGCTTGGATGGGAAAACATACCATATCCAGAAATGTATATCAAGCTAGAATTGTTGTCACTCGTAAAACAGACGCAAACTAGCAAGAAATATCAAATCGACATGTTGATTTGATTTGATTTAACTTTATTTTAAAAGGGTCACAAATTGGGCACGCAGGCCCGTCTTACATTCGGCCCTTCCAATCATTCATCTTTCGTTCATCAATTGTGCATGATGTGTGTCAGGTCTTAGTCAGATATGACTGAGTTACCTTATGACAGTAGACGGTACTACCTTCTTTCTGGTAGCACTGAATGTTGGCGGCAAATACCAAACGAGACACTACACATTGTGCCAACGGCTTCGGACGGAAGAGCGCAATTGGGAGGGTACAAGCCTTATCCTGGTGTGAGGAAATGCAACCTAATGACAAAATGTCATGGCAGAGCAGACCAGGCATTAAGCCTTAGTTGGCAGCTGGTCTAGGATAGAAGCTCCGACAGGCGAACAGTTAGAGCATTGCTTTGCTGATCCGGCAGCTTCTGCAGCTTGTCTTGTTCCAGATATATAGGTGTCAACCTTCCTCTGGAGTGAACAAGGCAGGCCGAGAGAGGGATCATGTTGCACGGCCAACACATGGTCTCTATATTTTAACCCAGGCTTTGTGCTATGGCGAAGCAATAAATCCATCCCTTGTCTTAACCGGTTTAGGAATCAAAGCGAGAGGTAACTGTTACGGGTTATAAGACCTTGTCAATTGGCGTAGACATGGTGCGCCACGCGTTATCTATGACGGTGGGAGACACCTATACGTGTCACTGATCAGCTACCGCCTCCCTCAAGCTGGACAGCCCCGGCCAGTTGAGTGCTGATCCGCCACAGCCTGACTGCTTAAATGGATGCTTGGGGCTAGGACAAAATCTGATTCGCAGGCTGTAAAACCTATGCACCAGGTACTAATATAAAGAACAATAGCAACCTCAAGCTACGGCTTGCAACCTGGAACGTAAGAACCCCGTGCCCAGGATTTTTCACTGATTTGACCAATATTGACGATGTGAGAAGAACGGCTGTTATTTATGCCGAACTCAATCGTCTTAACATTGATATTGCTGGCCTGCAGGAGACTCGCCTCGTTGAGGATGGGTCACTCAGGAAAACAATTACACCATTTTTTTTTTTTGGAAGGGTAGATGCCAAGCAAAAAAAAGGCAACATGGTGTGGGTTTTGTTAATGAAAGACTATTACCCCTGCGCTTGGTAACCTCTTGTGGTTATGCCATCATTATTACTGCATATGCACCGAGACTCGATTCCTCTGGTGATGTGAAGGATTCGTTCTATGAGGAGTTAGACTCTATGATCAAGACAGTTCCAAAATCCGATTACATTTATATGCTCGGTGATTTCAATGCTCGTTTAGGCAAGGACTCGAGTTCATGGCCAGTGTGCCTTGGAAAATACAACATCGGTCGCATGAATGAAAATGGGCAAAGGCTGCTGTTGCATTGTACCAGAAATGACATATGTATTACAAACTTCTTTTTTTGTGTGTTAACCAATAGAGCTGCATAAGGTAACATGGAAACATCCAAGATCCGGCCATTTGCATCAGCTGGACTTATTATCAAACGGCGACAACATCTGAACCATACATCACTGACTCGAAGTTACCAACGTGTTGACTGTGATACAGATAATTCTTTGGTTGTTGCAAGGGTTAGACTGAGACCAAAGAGAATCTACACAGCTAAACACAAATCTAGCCCCAGGATTAATATTATTAACACTCACGATCCTGAAAAGTGCTTTCAGTTTCAACAGCAACTTGAAGACGCTTTCACTGATACACCAGAAAATTGTACAGTTAGTGAAAAGTGGGGGGAAACTCTTTAAACACTGCCGTAGGGGTTTACGGCACTGTGGATCATAAGAAGCGGGAATGGTGCCATGGACCGATATGAGGTAGACAGCGGTAAAGTAAGATAGGAAGAACAGGTGTACCATAGAATGGGAATTGTCATAGTGAGAACAGTTCACACGATCACTATGAACGAAGGCGCACGACTAGGGCGAGGGAAGCCGATGTGCAACGGATGATGATGATGAAGAACAAAGGGAAGCCATTCAGAGAAGGGTATCACGTGACATTAGTTGTGTGGTACACGGGGAAGAGACGGCTGGACAAAGTCAGTCTAGCCAGGGTCCCAGTAGAGAGAGGACGTGAAACGTGTCGAAAGTGAAGCGAGATGAACTCAACAGTGCTTTCGTATTTGAACCACGCATCAGCCTGAGGCGAAAGTGTTAGATACAAGCCGGACGGTCAATTGAGTCGCCATTCCAGTTCAGTGACGGCTCGCCGAGTTGACCGCGATTGAGATTGCACCATGCCGATGTCAGGGGCAAGTGACTGTTAGTTGAACATAGAATAGCCATTGTATTATATCGGTGTTTCAGACCGATGTACAGTAATTAGATGTGTTAGTTACGATCGCACTATTGATGTTACGTGCTGCGATCCTTGTGTACAATAAACACTGAAGAATGGCAAGGACAGGGAGTTGTTCACTGTTCCCGTGTGATGAATGTTCCTGTTTATTTCTGTCACTGCGGCTGAACCAACGAGCCAGCAACCAGCTGCATTGCAACTGGTTTGCGGCAAATAGCCAGACTTTGCAGCCCTTGATTGATAAGAAGAAGATAGCTCTCTTAAGAAACAAGGAAAGAACAACGAATTACACTATAAGTGAGCTGAAGCAAGCTATAAAGGTTGTACAAAAGGCTGCCAGGCAGTGTGCAAATGACTATTGGATGAAGTTATGTGTGACCATTCAAAATGCAAGTGATGAGGGAAACATCAGAAGCATGTATGAAGGGATAAAGAAAGCATGTGGTCCAATGATCAAAAGATGTGCACCATTGAAAACCTTGACGGGAGAAATCATCACTGATAAGAAACAGCAGATGGATAGATGGGTAGAGCACTATTTAGAGCTTTACTCAAGTGAGACCAAACTAGCGGATGATGCCATCAACGCCATAGAAGCCCTACCAACTCTTGACCACTTGGACACACTTTCCACTATAACAGAAGTTAAGTGTGCTATAACTGAATTTGCATCTGGCAAGGATCAAGGTAATGATGGGATTCCAATAGAGGTTATCAGGAGTGGGCAGGACACACTCACTTTACAGATCCACAAGCTGATAGAGCTATGCTTGCCAGAAGGACAAGTCCCTCAGGATTTCAAAGATTCAAGCATCACACCACTGTACAAGAACCAGGGCGATCGGAGCGACTGCAACAACTATATGGGTATCTCACTTCTGTGTATTGTTGGAAAGGTATTTGCCAGAATTGTTCTGCGCAGACTTCAAGTCCTAGGAGATCAAGTCTACCCCGAATCACAGTGTGGCTTTCGACAGAACCGGTCTACCATTGATATGATATTCTCAATGCGACAAATGCAAGTAAAATACTTTGAACAGAATCATCTACTGTTTATTGCCTTCATCAACCTCACAAAGACATTTGATTTGGTCATTCGTGAGGGTCTGTTCAAGACACTAAAGAAGATTGGCTGACCACCAACTCTTCTGTCCATGGTGGAATCGTTCCAAACAGACATGAAGGGTATAATCAAGACTGATTTTGCAACTTCAGAAGAGTTTGAAATCAAGAGTGAAGTTAAGCAAGGTTGTGTACTATCTCCCCACCCTCTTTGGGATTTACTTTTCACTTCTAATGAAATATGCCTTTCGTGATCAGGATGGTGGTATATACATTCACTCAGAATAGATGGTGGCTTCTACAATGCTCAAAGATGTCTACAATGCTTGTTTTCAATTTGGTTTAACAATTAGCAAAACGAATGCATGTCACAAGGTGCACATGGGGTACCATCAATCTTTACTGATAACGCCGAACTAGAGATGGTAGACCATTTTACATATCTAGGATCAGTGGTAAATAGCAAAGTATCCATAGATCAGGAAATCAACATCCGGATTGCTAAGGCAGCAACAACTATGAACTGATTAAGAAAAAGAGTCTGGGAGAACAGGAAGCTTACTGCCAAAACAAAAGTCCTTGTCTATCAAGCCTGTGTCCTTAGTACTCTTCTTTATGGCAATGAAGCCTGGACACCTTATTCACAGCAAGAGAAACGTTTAAACAGCTTTCATATGCTGTGTCTGCGAAGAATTATTGGTATTAAGTATTCAAGACAAGACAAAATCACAAATACTGAAGTATTGGAAAGATCAGGTTGTGTGTCGGTTTATTCCATGCTCAGTCTTCGTAGACTTAGATTGATAGGACATCTTAGGAGGATGGATGATGGTAGAATACCAAAGGACATCTTTTTGGTGAATTACAGATGGGTAAGAGATCTCAGTGTCGGCCTCTACTGCGATACAAAGATGTGTGTAAGCGGGACATGATTGATACAGGCATTGATAATGCACATTGGGAGCAAGTCGCCGCTGAACGTGTTGCATGGAGGGTAAACATCAGAAATGGAATAAAGACAAAAGAGAAATTTATTGCAGATAAGTCACACACCGAGCGTGTGAGACGTAAGATGGTGCATGATGGTGGAAATGACCACATATTCACATGCACCCACTGTGGACGAACATTTATAGCGCGAATTAACCATAATAGTCACATTCGCTACCGCCATGTGTAGTAGTTATTATGCCTTTGTGAAACACAAACTATCGTCTGTCAAGACGGCAAGCTGCCATTGAAGTGCATGATACATTCAAATATTGAAAACAAACATTGTCAAATGAATGATTTAAACATACATAATGCATATTACCATGTTATGAGACAATCCACAACCCACCACAATCTCACCACCAACACACACATCCACCCAACCACCCACACACACCCCATCCACACACTGACGGCCAGGCGCACATACATGCCCCGACTCACACACCCTTCCATTCCTCTACCCACCCACCCACACCCACAAACATCTCCCCACAGACACACCCATTCATAAATTCACACACACCCATCCCCACACCCACACACATCCCAACCACCCAGCCAAACACACACCCCGAACCACGCATCCCTCACCCACACACACACATCCCTCATCAACCCACACATCTCGCACTCACGCAATTCCCCCCCCCCAACACACACACGCTCATAACTTACCCACACACCCACCCCCATTGATATACGAGCATGGCAATTGGTGCTTGAGACTGCCGGCGTACCATTCTCATTTAAACCCTATAGAACTTGTGTGTTCTACATTTAAAGGACAAGAGGCAACTGACAATACTACATTCAATTTGTCTGACGTCACGATACCAACGCAGTCCGCGCTATTAAATATTGATAACATTTACTGGAAAAATGAGAGGACCATGTGTTGAATGGGGAAGATGACTATTGAAGAAAGAAGGGATTGCATTTTATGAAACCGAGAGCAGCCATCAACCTACTGAATTGTCCGACACAGATTAAGGTCTGGGCAAATCGCAGACATTAATCCACATGCACACCTACTATGATATTTTGCTCCAAATATTCAGAAGAATTGCAGGCCCTAAACATTACAGTATCAGCGCAAACAATACAACTTCTCAATGGCAACAGTTTGTGTTCCACAGGGATGACTTTTGAGTTCCGCAAGCCCTCAACGGTGACAAACAAATGGTATTGTGGGGGGGGGGGGGGGGGGGAAACCAAAACGCATAAAATACTAACAGAAGAGAAATATTGTTGTGGAAACTGACACAATGTGGTTTAACAAGAAACGTGAGACCAAAAACGTTGTCAAATGAGGAGACAACACACGAACATAAGAATCAGTCTATAAACTTCAATGAAAAGAAGACCAACATCTTGACCGTTAAGAAGGAAGCCCACTACAGAGCCTTTCACAGCTAGATTCGTAGTGCAAAACAAGTAATCAAGTTTCATCTCTGAACAGTAAACGGCAGAGTAGGTAATCTTTCACGAAGACTCAAAACGGTTCTGTCACCCATGTGTACGTGTGAACAAACTACACAGACAGCTGAACAGATCCTTAAAATGTGACACATGATGACTAAATTGCGGTATCATTTCTGATCATTTCATACGCACATTAACGCACAGCTGTTTGGAAGTTTTCACGAACTCCATTTAACATGATAAAGCATCCTACTAACATGATTGCCGGTCTTCCTGGCCAAGGGGGTTAACGTCTTTCTCCGCAATCCGTATATTCTCGTGAGCAACGTAACATGTGTAAGAATCGTAGCTGTTCTCGCCGCGTTGGTAACTTAGGGGTATGTGAGCCGGCCGCTCAGAAAGCAATGGCAAACTACTGAGAGTAATCTTGCCAAGAAATCAACAAACAGCTAAAAGATGCTGATGTTGACAGCAATGTCCTGTAAAGGATATGCGAGCAAAAAAAAGTAACATGATTCCTTGAGTACACAGTATTAACCAGCAGCTCAAAAAACAAGAATGAAATGAAAAATAAGGTGATAAATATATTTATTTTACTTTCCTGTCCATTTCCATTTCCATTCCATTATTTACCCCAATGCCTCTGTAAATTCTTTGTCTTCATTAATATTACACAGTGCACCCACAACCATACGAATCTGGATACGCCTTGTGTCGTCTCCTGAATTGATGTGCATTACTATAAAATAAGTTTAACGTGAATTCACTACATTTTCGAATAAACATCAAAGAAATGTTGCGGATTTCCATGAATTAAGTTGTCTTTGGACCTATCAAAGACATATTCCTTGGGTAGAGGTAAATATAAGACGGCATGAAAAATGTCATATCTATGCAACAGACAGTCTTCAAATCAATTGAAAGTGAATGAAGGCAATCATTTGTAAACAGCCTAAAGTAGTGTTTTCGATTACTTTATTGTTCTAGCTTAGGAAGGAATCCTTTTTTTTTTAATGTTACCTCATGGAAATAATCTATGGGGTGATATAACCATGTAAGTGTGTAAGAATGCTTGTCGTCTAGGGAAAACGTGCTGAAATTACAGTGGGACGAACGAATATCTCTCTCTCTCTCTCTCTCTCTCTCTATATATATATATATATATATATATATATATATATATATATATATATATATATATATATATATATATAGCCGGCTTCGTGGCTTAGAGGTTATGACTATTCTCCGTAATCTCGTATACTCACGTCGGTAACGTGAAGCCGGTGAGAATCAGCAGTGGTTCGAATCGCATCGGTAACTCACGGAGTATGTGAGCCGGCCGCTCAGAAACAATGGCAAACTACTGAGCGTAATCTTGCCAAGAAATCAACATACAGCTGAAAGATGCTGGTGTTGACAGCGATGTCCTGTAAAGGATATGCATATATATATATATATATATATATATATATATATATATATATATATATATATATATAATCACACACACACACACTAATTGAGGTTTAAGTCGATTAGTGTGGGGAGAGGGGCAATATTTCTGCTGTTTAAATGTTCCCATTGCTAACATTAGGGATGCCAGGTCCTCGAGACGTTGATTCCTTCCCAATGATCACCGTGTTCTGTTTTAGAATGATTAGTTCATGCAGTCTAATTGTTGTTCCCATCGTCGTTTATAGCATTTCTGTTTCTGTTTCTACTCACGTGACTCGCAATTACAACATATTTCTGTTGTATTTCTTCTTGTTAACCAGTGTGTTTAGGACAATGCTACCGAAATTACCAAAAGTCAGTATTCTCTCCGAATGCATTCGAAATTCACGCTTCTCAGTATAACCTGAATGTACGCACCAGGGCATGCCGTAGTCAATGACAATGAACGCGCTGACCAGCTGACAGTTGGCCATTTTGTGTGAATCTGTTCGCTCTACTTTGATATCGTTGAAATGGTACTCTTGCACTTGCTCTTATAACTAACTCCGGTTGAACTCCCTCAGCAAATACATCCCTATAGGCGTTGTAGAATGCTTCCCCCTTCGACTCCATCTCTGGGACTGATTTATACGTGTTCTCCACCAGAAATGTAGACATCGATTCTGGTACCGAGGAAAGTAACTTATCTCTCAGCATGAGATCACGTAATTTCTTAAAATCGGAACCCACATACGCTGATTTCTGCCATTTATCAAAGAGAGAAGATGTTTCTGAGACGTTGTCCAGAAACGTCTGGTTTGCTTTTGGTGCTAGAGTCTTAAATTTCGTTCTTAAACAAGCTTCATCTAACGAAAAGTGTGACAAGACCCTATATCTAATATACGTATAGTTGGTCCGTAAGTTCTCAGGGATCATCTTCACGACCTTCAAAGGCTCCAAGGCAAGGTGACGGTGAAATATTATAAGCCTATCTTCTATTGGTATTTTATAAAACTTAACTGAAATATAATCACCGTGTGTAAGGTTTCTAATCATACCCTGGTATCGTTTAATGGGATCTCCTGCCTTTGCTTGCATTTTTGCCTGCGCTATCTCGGCTTCTCTGTCTTTCTCCATAGTTTTGACCTTTAAGTTCCCTTCAATCTCCTTGCCTTTCATTATTTTCATTACTCGCAGCTCGCTGTCAAGGTAAAACCAAATGAGCAGAATATGGAACAAACGTCCAACGAACATCGACGACTAGAAGCCGGCTATAATGTCTGGTATTTCAATATTTATTTCCGTCGAACAGCTTGTGATAATATCAAGAAATCAATAATAATAATAATGGTGGTACCGTTCGCGTACTATCGGGAGGGCCGGTATCGTAGAAATAAGCATAATGACACCACTGAACATGTACGTTCAAATCCCAAGACAATGCTTCACCTCCTAGTGTCGGTTACAATGCCTCCTGTGTCACCGACCGTTAGGGTATTTCTATTGAAACAGACAGAAATCCCTATCCAAGAGTTTGCCGACAGTCTCTAGAAATTATGGCTCGTTGTAAGAATGTCTAAAGGGATGGTCCCGATAGAAGAGACTGGGATTCACTTGGTAGACAAAGGCAGAAGGTGAAGAACACTCGTGTATGTAGGAAGACCTAACACGAATGTCTAGTTTATCTGTCGGTGATCCTTCGTCATTTAATGAAGCCCCCTGTTTTAAATACTTTCACGCACTCACACGCACGCCTTTCGTTCAAATGATCACGAGTGGAGTACGTGGGTGCAAGTATAAAACAATAATACTCTTTAATAATAAAAGAGATAATGAAAATTGTCGTTCAATTGGTGAACTGGGACAATAAAATGTATGTTACAGGTACACACACACACACACACACACACACACACACACACTCACACACACACACACACACAAAACAGTTTCCTGATGCTTAGCTAGATAGTATATCATCATTCACACCATCCAGACAGTGACATACTCAGAACACATGTAGACACAGAGTCACCTGAGACAATCTGATCTCGGTTAGGAATAGTGCTGGCTTTCGTTTGTATTATGTCTTGGAGTCGACCCTGGCATTCGACTGGTGTACGATGCTCCTCCGGATTCCAGGTTCCGTCTCCACTAGTTGGTGGCTCTAAGTTTCGGTAACCGGACCAGTTAGGTTTCAGGAGTATCAGCAGCTAGGCTCCTTAAATAAAACAAACAGTTGCAGACTCCTTAGTGTCTTGGCAATAGCAATGTGTCTGAGTGCTGGTGTGGTGTGTCTGTTGTGTATATGTCAGATGCAGAATAGGAACAAAACATAGTTCCTCTCTGCTATTCTGTATCAAAAGCAAAAGGCCAATAGTTCTTATCAGCTTTGCTATACATTGTATGACATGATGATACAAGGCGAAATCCAGAAATGGGCACATTCTAAGACCACATGGTCCATTGGAGTAACACAAGTAGACAAATCTTTGTTTAAAAAAGGCATTACAAAATGTACATGGTTGTAAAACCTGAAGTGACTCATATGCAATAATTACTGGTGCATTCCTTAACACCATGGTGAGGAAGTCCTGGGCAGCCACGAGGTTTCCCTAGATAGCTAAGGAAAGGCCATGGCGGTGGATCAGGGGTAAGTAAATTTGTTTGAATATAAATTGCCTAGTAATATTGCTGGCATGTGAGAATCATGTTCCACATGTCTCTTCTACTTCTCTAGTCCAACCATTGCCCTGTTTGGGGTTTTCTGGCTACCCACCTGGGAAATTCATGTTTTCCATATTTTCAAAATATAATATACACCTAAATACATTCACAAAATGCATACGAAAATAAGCAGTAAGGTTTATATATATATATATATATATATATATATATATATATATATATATATATATATATATATATATATATATATATATATATATATATATATATATATATATATCTAGGCCCCACATGTTTTCTCTCAATGTCTCCCATTTCAAATCCCACATTTCATAAATATACATGGTCGGGAAAGTTTGTGTTTTCCGAATATCAGACTATAAATGCGTAACACTTAGTTAGTTAGTTAGACTTTCCTCTTGAGCCTAAGGCGGCGCATAGGGCAGAAGTCCTGTCTCTCCATGCTTGGCGGCTCGCTGCTACCTGTTGTAGATCTTGGATATTTACTTGGCCATTGAATGAGCCTTCTCTAATGATGGTTCTATGCAGGGTCTCTCTTGGTCTTCCCCGTTTTCTTTTCCCTACTGGTGACCATATGAGGGCTTGGTAGGGGAGTCTTGACTTGTCCATTCTGAGTACATGGCCGATGTAGTTCCAACGGCGTCTTCTTATGAAATTGGATACTGTATCTTGCTTAGTCTCTTGTCTTATTTACGAATTGGTTCTGAAGTCTGTCCAGTGGATGTTTAGAAGTCTTCTAAGACATTTGTTCTCAAAATTGTCTAATTTTTTTAGCTAAAGCTACCGTTGATTTCCAACTTTCACATCCATACGTTAACACTGGAATCACACAAGAGTTGAAGATTTTAAGTTTTGTGTGTTTGCTGAGTGTCTTTGACTTCCAGATGTTTGACAGTTTATTGAAGGCACTAGATGCCAGTGCGATTCTAGATGATATTTCTGGTGTTGAGTCCCCTGTAGATGTCATTTTGCTTCCTAGGTATGTGAAGCTGTTGACTTTTTCAAGAACGTAGCTGTTCAATTTGGTGTCATCTGAACTGTTGGTAAGGTCAATAGTCTTTGTTTTTGTGGTGTTAATTTCGAGACCAATTTGCCCTGAAATATTTTGGAGGTGGTTTATTTTCTCTTGGGCATCCGGGTGTGGTGAACTCAAAAGCACTATGTCGTCGGCAAAGTCCAGGTCTTCTAGAATTTTGTCAACCCAATGGATGCCCATATTTGTGTTGTTTGTGCATTTGCGCATGACCCAATCGATAGCTATTCCAAAAAGCATCAGTGATAAGACACAACCCTGTTTCACCCCTGTTTCGACTGAGAACCAGTCAGAGTTGCCTGTTTCTGTTCTTACGCAGCAACGTGTTTCTTTGTAGAAAGATTTTATGACGTTGGTATATTTGGTAGGAAAACCATAGATGTTAAGTAGATTCCAAAGTGAAGGACGGTGGATACTGTCGAAAGCTTTTTGAAAGTCGACAAAGTTGGTGATTAATTTCGACTGGAATTCTACGCAGTCTTCAATGATTATTCTGAGGATGAAAATGTGGTCTATGCATGACCGTTTTGGTCTGAAGCCTGCTTGTTCTTCTCTGAGCCTTTCATCTATCGCCTTTTTCAATCTCTCAAGTAACATGCTACAAAAAAGTTTTCCTGGTACTGACAATAGAGTGATACCACGCCAATTATTGCAATCAGACATATCGCCTTTTTTAGGCAGTTTGAAAATTACACCATCTTTCCACTGTTGTGGTGGAGATTCGCTTTGCCAGATTTCATTGATCAGCTGTAATAAACGTTGTAAGGTGTTCTCATCTGCTGCTTTGAGCATTTCTCCTGAGATTTCACCTTCCCCAACAGCTTTGTTGTTCTTCAATTTTTTGATGGCTGCTTTAATTTCTTCCATGGTGAATGACTCGCAGGAGGCATCTAGTGGGGGCATAGTAATTTCTCCATCCAGGTTCGGAACAGTGTCAGGCTGCGGTCTATTTAATATTTCTTTGAAATGTTCTGTCCATCGTTGCTTTTGAAGGTCATCGGATAACAATTGATTGCCTTGTTTGTCTTTCATGGGTATATTTGGTGTAGGTGAGTGATTGCATAGTTGCCTCATGATATGGAATATGGCTCTGTTGTTTCCAGTTCTGGCAGCTGCTTCGGCTTCGGAGGTCAGGCTGTGAATAAAGTTCTGTTTGTCTTTTCGTGCGCTTGATTTCACCTCTTTATCCAACATAGAGTATTTTTGCTTATGGGTATCATATGTAGATGTGTCTTTTGCAGAAAGAAGTGTTAGTTTTGCTTGTTTTCTTTCTTGTATCTTCGTCCAGGTGTTATCGCTTAGCCACTTCTTCTTCTGTCTTTGTACGTAGCCGACTGTGTTTGTTGCAGCATTTAGCAAGGTATTTTTTAGGAAATTCCAATTTTCTTCAATGTTGTTTTCAATATTCGCATTGCTCGATATACTTTCTTTGTTAGCACAGCTGCTTCGTACCTCTGAATTGAATGCGAGTTGGTGTTCTTTAGTCAGTAGGGACTGTGAGTTTATTTTCTTAATTCTGGGTGATCTGTGCAGAGTCTTGAGCTTTATTTTTAGTTTGGCAATGCAGAGATTGTGATCACTGCCAGCATCTGCACCTCTGTAGGCTCTGACGTCTTGTACTGATGAACGGAATTTGGCATTAATGCAAAAATGGTCTATCTGATTTTGTGTGATGTTATCAGGCGAGTTCCACGTGATTACTATAATCGTAATTATTAGGTTATTACACTCACCCCCAGACTTATTGCAGCGATTACTGTTTTGGTATAATCTACCAAGGATGCAATCGGATATGGCAGCTAACTTGATGTAAGGTCTGCTTAGCACAGCAGATATGGTCGTTCTGAACCGGCCGGAAGTCGGTAGTTACAATTTCCGGTGTAGCAGTACTAATAGCGTATCGCCGTATTCCCGTTGCTAGGGAGTGACGGACATATACTTGGTATTAATGATAAGGGTAGAAGACAAGGGAAAAAGAATGTGACGTCATTTGAATAGATAACATGAAAATACAGGCGGTCCCCAATAGGGCAGTGTGTAGTTTTAGTGCAGAAAATGTCTGCGTCGGCATTATGATGTCATTATGACGTCATCTAGCTGCTGTACTGAATCCAGAAGGTAAATAGGAATTCAGCTAACTTAGTAGTGGTGATGTTTGCATAGTGATTTAGACTCATCCCGTCACACCTGTCAGTTGACCGCTCTGTCACCTTGGCCATTCTCGCCGAATCCTGGTTCACACACTCACGGCCAGCTGTTTGTTTTGATTGAAAGGAGTAATGCCTTAATGGTCTAGCTCTTCTACCAAGTGTTTCTCAGCTACCACTGTCATCTCCTGGAGGATTGTTGACAATAGTTTAGTTTAGTTTAGTTTAGTCGACGAATCAACATCATGGCACACGGGTGTAACCCATAAGTGCTCCGTTCTTCTCCTATCTCAAGCCTGACTCTGGAGAAACTCAGCTCAGTGCACGAACTCCGTAGCACCGGTGAGGATCCTGAAATACTTTGGGTAGATTTTTAACTAGAAATTTTGCCCGGGCAGCGCCGTTAGGCGACTCTTTTTCTATTTCCAACTGTCAAGGGATATTTTACGTGCGCAACAATACACACGGGTGCCCGATCTCACTACCCAGAGACCAGGGTAAATTTTATTACTAGACGTCCAAGTGAAAAAATCCCGGTCCTCACAGGGGGTTGAACCCGGGACCTCCAGCACTCGAGGCGGACACCATACCTCGAGACCTCTCAGCCCCCACCCCCCCCCCCCCAACCTCCCCCAAAACAATTGTTGACAATATCTTCTCCTTGATAGTTTCATGCCGCCTTCCGTGCTGCCAGCCCAAGTTCAACTCCTTGGTTGCTAAAGCTATTATCCTGTGACGTTTTCTACCTTCTACCCGCAATCACATCTGAAAAAATACTCCGGATGAACGCAAAGAAGAGAAGAAGATATTGAGGCAAAAAAAAAAAAAAAAACACACACACACACACTAGGTAGGTAGGTAGGTAGGTAGGTAGGTAGGTAGGTAGGTAGGTATGTAGGAGGTAGGTAGGTCGGTCGGTCGATCGGTCGGTCGCTTGATAGATGGATAGATGGATAGATAGATAGACAGACAGATAGATAGATAGATAGATAGATAGATAGATAGATAGATAGATAGATAGATAGATAGATAGATAGGGTCCAGGCCAATTATAGCTGTAAGTCTCATAGACGGCCATTTTCTTAGAATTTGAGAGCTGAAAAAATTTACTCAGTCCGTTAACAAGCAAGTGACCTTCAGAGCAGCCAGGTTAAAGCAACGGCAGTCCAAGCTCACAGGAGGATATCAACCATAGTTCGGTCGCCTAGAGCACAATAATAAGCGACTCCCGACTTTGACAAAAATCTCCAACAGACAGTAGCTCCGTCTAAAAACCGATTCGAGAAAACTTCTGTTCCAATACAGGCCTCAAAAGGTAGTCTGGTCTGGATCTTTTGATGGTTTATTAGTACTTCTCGTTGTGGCCGCGACGGCAAAGTCCAGTCCAGTATCCTTGGTTAAGCGGCACCATTTATTAGTCCTGTAACAGTAATAGAGTACTGGGGTATTATTAGGATCTAGTGGGAAATAGATATAGCACGATTGAGCATTGAGAGTGAAAGGGTGGGAGATGCTCAATCGTGACGTATTGTGTTGGCTAGGAGAGTTTTACATCCCGGCTCAGAGGAAGAAGGAGCCATGTTGTCACCATCAAGATAATAAACGATATTTGAAATTGAACTTACGTCTTGTTAGTCTCTGTACACTGTTACAGGACTAATAAATGGTGCCGCTTAACCAAGGATACTGGACTGGACTTTGCCGTCGCGGCCACAACGAGAAGTACTAATAAACCATCAAAAGATCCAGACCAGACTACCTTTTGAGGCCTGTATTGGAACAGAAGTTTTCTCGAATCAGTTTTTAGACGGAGCTACTGTCTGTTGGAGATTTTTGTCAAAGTCGGGAGTCGCTTATTATTGTGCTCTAGGCGACCGAACTATGGTTGATATCCTCCTGTGAGCTTGGACTGCCGTTGCTTTAACCTGGCTGCTCTGAAGGTCACTTGCTTGTTAACGGACTGAGTAAATTTTTTCAGCTCTCAAATTCTAAGAAAATGGCCGTCTATGAGACTTACAGCTATAATTGGCCTGGACCGAAGCTCCATATCAGGTTCGGCTGAAATACTGATTTTCTTGATCACCGTCGTCCAGTGATGGTTTTGGTCGCTGTGGCCCGATAAATTGGTCATTAAAATCGAGCCCTCGTCAGCTCATCACAGAGCTTTACTGTGTTTCAAGAGCCCATCCCTGGGTGGCTGATACGCTTGACCGCTCCTCACAATCTTGTAAAGCTGTTACAGAGACTTGAGATAACAAATTTTCAACTCAAGAGGCTTGGTAGAGCCGTCGCTTTGCATAGTACAACTCAAGGGGCTTGCCATGGCCGTTATCTGAACTTTAGCATTATCAAGGGGCTTGCCATAGCCGTTATCTGAACTTTAGCATTATCAAGGGGCTTGCCATAGCCGTTATCTGAACTTTAGCATTATCAAGGGGCTTGCCATAGCCGTTGTCTGACTTTAGCGTTTCCAAGGGGCTTACCATAGCCTGAGTTTTGCTAATTTCAAATCGCCGCTTACAGTGTCGCTATCTCAAGACATCGATGATGTGCCCCACCCGGGGTGAAAACAAAGGCTAGATATCTCAGATGGGACCCGACCAGGGGTTGAAGATTATCCCGGCATCCCTAGAGAAGTGACGAAATTACTTGGGAGAAGAGACAGACTACCGGAACTCAGCGACCGATTTTTCAACTGAAACAGGCTCCTGGTGATCGAACGAGTCGAGGAAAGTACGTGCTTGAGTCAGGAAACAAAAAGAAGGTGAAATTGTGTGGTTCTCAAACCCAGAAACTAACTATAATTTTCCAAAACAAGTGAGTGTATTCCTTAAATTAAGAAGTTGAAATTGTGTGGTTCTCAAACCCAAAAACTAACTGTAGTTTTCTATAATAACTGAGTGTATTCCTTAAATTAAGAAGTTGAAATTGTGTGGTTCTTTGCTTGCTTTGTTTCAGTATTTTTCAGCATGGCGAAACAAGACACCTTAGCACAAGTTTTGACGTTAAATTAAGAAATTACAAAAATGAAATTGGTTACTTGTATAAATATTTCAGCTTAGAAGACTCAACACAGCACATATTTCAGCTGAACTCAAGACAAGTTTTTTTTTCTCCAGGTACCAAAGAAATATACAGAAGAAGAAGTAGAAAGGTTGTTTCAGGTTGATAAATATTTAAAAAGGAAATGAATATGAATTTCTTGAGTGGGGAATTACAGCGTGTTAGTATATGGTTGGGGGAATTAAAGGTGTCAATTACGGAGGTAGAGAGGTTTCTGAAAACGTTGAAGAACAAAACGACTAGACAGGACCCTTATAGAATCATGGTAGACTGTAATGGAGTAGGAAAGAATAACAGGAGACAGCCATTGCTTAATAAAGACAGAAGACAATATGGTTACGACGAATCAAGACCTGATCGATATAGAGTAAAAGACAGTGAGAACAGACGAAATAGTGAAAGGTCGGACTGGTATAGTAGTCATAAATACAAAAATGGGCGTGAGAGAAACATTTCAAGGAAATCATGGGACTGGCCCTCTCACAGTGCAACTGCTAGAAAAAGACGTGACGACTGGTTAGGAAAAAGACAAAGACAATATTTAAACTCAGGTGTAAGAGACAGAGTTGAACCAGTAAGTAAAATACAAATTAAACCTAAAATGGTTGCGAATGTGACTGATAGACAGGAAAAGAAGACGACGTTATTAGTAAAGGAAAGAAACCGAGAGACACAGACGCAGACAAGTAATACGATAGAACGTAGTACGCAGACTCAGGTACAACCAGTCAGCAAAGTAACAAAGGGAACTCAAACTGACTTAATAGAGAATCAGTCAAAACCAACTCAATTGACTAAGAGAGACAAGGTTGAAGTTAGGAAAGATGGACAGACGAGGACCAATAACGAAAGAAAGATAAAGAGGAGAAGTATGGAAGAAAGAAATAGTATGGTTGTAAATAGAGGAAGTGCCATGTCAAGTTCTTCAGCTATAGACAGGAAACTAATTCCCAAATGGTGTAGGAATATTAGCTACCAGAGTTCAGGTTACGGAGAAGATATTCCTACCGCCGAATGTTATAGTGAAACAGATATTAATACGGATGATTCAGAAAATGAGAGAAGTGCAATAAGAGCAGATCCTGAATCGAAGAGTGATGTTCCCTCATACGGAGTAGTTGCTGGTGGACAGACGGACAGAGTTTTGGTTAGTGACTATGTAGAACTAGATACTGGATTATATGACAATAAAGTAGGGAAGGCTAAGGGACGAAGACCGAGAAAGAGAAAGAAAGTCAGACGTTTTAAAGATGACTATGAGAATAAGGCCGACGTGTTTGCAGTAAACTATAATGAGTCTGATGAAGGAACTATTATTAGTGTGTCATCTGAGGACGAGATGGGAAGGTATGAACGTTACGTAAGGTATACAGGAAACAGTGAACAGACTGAAGCAAATAAAGGAAATAGAAATAACTCATTTAAGAAAAAGAATAGTGGTAGACAGTTAGCGGGAATTTATTCAACGACAGAAAGTGACTTAAGTAAAATAGAAGACCTTAGGACCTTAAGACCTGAATACTTTAACAGGTTGACAACAGATAGTGATGAAGACATAATAAGCGAAAGACGGGTGAATGTATTGAAAGACAGTGAAGTGTTTAATTTGGACACACTATATAACGGTTAAAATTCCTTGGGTGAAGAAGAAAAATGAAATAGTTTTGGGCTTATGAGAAGAACTCCGGTTTGAGAGTATAGCTATATGAGCTGTCCAAAATAGACAGATGAATTTTTGGGGTAGCATGGTACAGGGTAGGTGACAGTGATGTTGAGGTTAAGGAAGCACGGCAAATGATATTCCACGTGGATTACGTAATACAGGATATCTACTATTTGGTCACGATGTAGAGAGAGTATATTAAGTAAAATAGGGTAGATTCAGGACATAATTAGTAGAGGGTGAGAGATAAATGGTTTGACTCAGAGCTATGACGTGATGTCTGAGATAGTTTTGCTTGTTGGTTTGAGAAGAAAGAATAGTATTGTATGACAGCTGAACCGAGAATGTCTGGTGAGGAGAAATAGATTGAGGAAGAATTAAGTATCCTGTGAGTAAAATAGTCAGTTGAACGCGAAGAGTATTAAGAGTAAAAGACTGTAGAAGTTGATACTTGAAGAATACGAGTTACGTCGTACTTGTGGAGAAGGAAGAGTTGATTAAGTCTGAGAAAGTTATTGTGTGGAGAAATATAGAAAGCGGAATGAAGTTTGTTTTGAAAAGATAGTAGATAGTGCTGTGAAAGCGATATAAGTTGCGAGAGGCAGCGTCTGACCTTCGTATGGGAGTGAATGATTGAGTAAAGTAGAAATAAGGAAGAAGTGAATTGTGAAAGTCCTGTGGAAAAATTCGTCTGGTTATGCGTTGTTCATACGTGAGTATAACTGTAGTCAAACAGGTGTTCGTCGTGATGAGTAAAGCAGGATAGAGCTGTGATAACGTCACTTAAGTGTAATACATAGATGGAATGTAATGTTGCGCTGATGTATCTTGTGTCAATGTGTGTGGAGGAGATCGATACGCTTAGATTGTGCTGAGTGATTGCTGGAGTGTTGAATTGGCGTTTAAATTGTCTTTGTGGTAATAGTGTGGACACGTTAGGTTGTCGCGATGCGAGAGTAGTTGTGAAATGAGTGCGAGGTTGTGTATCATTGTCCGTGTGAAAATACGAAGACTGGTTGATAAATGAAAATAGAGTATGCGAAAATTGAGAGATAGAAAGAACGTGATTGGAGAATTGTGATGTCCTTTCGTTAGAATATCTGACGTTGGAAAGAAATTAAAGAAGAAGTGGGTTGACGGAAACAGTGTTAACATTCTGAATGATGTTTCATAAAATATGTTTAGTATTGTTGACAGGGATGCATCGAAGCAAGAATGCCTAAAAGTGAGCTCTGCTGTCAGTTATAAGTGGAGTGGGTTGCTGTTCTGGAAGAGTCCCGATAAATAGGAAATGGAGTGAAAGGTACAGAGGTAAACAAGGTTGGTTAAATGAATGTTGGAGAATGTGTTCCGACAAGGATGACCAGTTTGATTATCGTCACGATACAAGAATGCTAGGAGAGACCTGAGATAGCTTAGAGTAGTCGTGGTGAGATGTTGGAAGAAAATGATGTGTTTAAGTAAATTGCGTCGGATAGACGAGAAACTTAAAAAGTAGAGTTGGTTGTATTGGTGAGAGACAAAGTTTTGTTAGACGTAAGAGGTTAGAAGGTTAGAGATACCGTGGTTAATGGTAATAAAAATAGTTAGTTGTAGAAATGCTTGGAATGAGTCCAAGGGAAATAATTGACCACTGGTACTTTGAGGTAACATTGAGATAATAATAGGTGAAATGAGTTGACCTGTAGTTTACAGTGATTGAATTACAAATAATGTGATGTGTAAGGAGTTAGTTTGACTTCCAGAAAATAGAACGGTCAATTGTGGAGTAAGGATTGTGGTTGAGGAGAACAGGTATTGTTCTAAATTAAAGAAGTTAGTCTGTAGTTAACAGATATACGTAGCAGTGAGGTGTTTTGTTTTCTCGGTTATGGGAGGCCAAGGTTGATGGGCCACTGTGTGTAGTAATTTGAAGGGAGTTGTATTTTTTTTCTCTGTAGAGAGAAGACAATTGTTTTATCTTGTTTTATGGACTCTAGTTTTGATGCCTCATATATAATATGTTTTTTGTTGCTCGATTTGGTCCTGTAAAATGATTGTTATTATTTTAGAATAGGATTATGGTGTTCGTAGACTTTTACGTACAAACTATTGGTCCGTAAAAGAGACCAGTAGTATTAGGTAACAATAGAATAGGATGTATGTTGTATCATCATCACCATCATCATCACCATCATCATCATACCTTTAGTTGAGTTGCGGGGAAACATAAATGATTGTTACAAAAATTTTGGGGGGTTTGATGTCCTGTTGTGATTTTATTTCGCTGTTTTGTATGTTAAATAGTAGTTAGTTAAGTTATGTTTAAATTACAGGGTTTTGTCTAGAATAAAGACAATATATGGGGTTTAATTAGGACCCTTCGTTCAGAAAAGAGTTAATAAAACTACTGAGAACTAATAGAGAGACACATTCTCTTTGTAAAGAGTAAGTTCATGGGTATTTTATTGCTGTGATAATCAGCGTAGAGAGGTTAATAGTTAATATGGCTATGAAGTGTTGGAAACATAAGACGGGGTTACTACACAAGTAAAATGGTTGTGGGAAAGTTTAGAGATACACTAAAGTCAGCATTAATTAGAAAAAATATAGGATTGGAAGCCACATGGGAGAAGAAAAGATTAATGAATACAGCAGTAGAGTAAATGAGGAGAAAGTTTTAAACATGGGTTACATGGGGTCAGAAGAACCATGATGTACACAGGATTGCGGGGTTATAGAAAAAGAAGAGGGTAACGGGTTACCCCAGACAAAAACATGAATTGAATCCATGTTTAAATCTGAAGAGTGATTAGACACTGTGGATAACAGTACAAGAATAAAGGGGTGTAAGTGTGTAGTCGAGACATAATGACATGGGGTGTTTGAGAGTCCGTAATATATGGGCTGGGATAAAGTTAAAGACAGGGATAGTATATTGTTGCTGTTAGTAACGGCATGAAGGGAGATTTGAGTAGTTGTGCCCATAATAAATGGACAGTAAGGGGGCAAGAGAGGTATATTATGTGAAGTGATCTGTATTGGAACAGGTCTTGATTTTTAATTGTGTCCTCGGGACGTGTTTTGTGGTTGACATTACAATGAGAGGTTGAAGTAAGGTTCAGAGACATAAAAGTAGTAGTGTCTGTAATATATATTGGATGTGAATAATGTTTTTGATGCTGTAGATAGCAGCGTAAACGTTTACCATAATGAGTGGTAAAGGTGTGTGATTTAGGTGAGTGTGGTTTTAGACTTTATTACATAAAGTCTCAAATGACATAGGAGGGTAAAGGAGTATGGTTTTGTAAAGGGGGTGTGTGATGTAGCTGAGTGTGGTCTTTGTGTGGAAGAGTTCTACTGCTTCTTTTAAATACCGGTGGCCACCGATTCTTTGTCTTCCTATCGTGTGAAAGTGGTTTCAGGTTAGTTGAAAGTGGGGGATTGGTAGCGTTGGTGATGAAAATAGGGAGTTGGTGTTAGAGTTTGAAATTTACTTATAAAGAGGAAATGGAGTATTTAGGAAGACGTGTTATGAAGTTATAATGTATTTTATAAAGTTGATATTGAATTGTTATTAAAGATATGTAAATATGTTATGGTTGTTTGAAGAGCCAGAAACGAAGAGGAAGTGGGTTGATATATATATATATATATATATATATAGCAGGGGAAGAGTTAAAGAAATAGAGTATTTACTTAAGTGGAGTTGGTTTGGGGAAGATTAGAGGAACTGTGAGAGATAGAGAAAAAGAGGGAATAGAGTAAGGGGATTAGGAGTAAAGATTTTTTCCTTTTATAGGAAAAATTCTTTAAGTAACATGGGGAGGTGTAACAGTAATAGAGTACTGGGGTATTATTAGTATCTAGTGGGAAATAGATATAGCACGATTGAGCATTGAGAGTGAAAGGGTGGGAGATGCTCAATCGTGACGTATTGTGTTGGCTAGGAGAGTTTTACATCCCGGCTCAGAGGAAGAAGGAGCCATGTTGTCACCATCAAGATAATAAACGATATTTGAAATTGAACTTACGTCTTGTTAGTCTCTGTACACTGTTACAGTCGCTTGATAGATGGATAGATGGATAGATAGATAGACAGACAGATAGATAGATAGATAGATAGATAGATAGATAGATAGATAGATAGATAGATAGATAGATAGATAGATAGATAGGTGGGTGGGTAGGTGGGTGGGTGGGTGGGTGGAATAAATGGATAGATAGATAGATATATAGATAGATAGATAGATAGATAGATAGATAGATAGATAGATAGATGGATGGATGGATAGATAGATAGATAGATAGATAGATAGATAGATAGATAGATAGATAGATAGATAGATAGATAGATAGATAGATAGATAGATAGATAGATAGATAGATAGATCCCCGTCAGAAGCTGGGCCTTGTCAGCTAATTTATTTATATAATCACGTTTCATGAAAGAACCCCCATTTGGAGACACCTCTGAACAATCAAATTTAACTTCGCGCTGTTTGTTTCAAAACGAAATCACGAGAACATTTTAAAAAATGCGGGGATGTGTCTTGGTGAAGCTGTAATACTGTCAAAATGATGGATTTAATCTCAGACCCGTAATTTATATACCGGATATAAACAAACTTTGAAATCTGCTGTACAATCTCCAGAACAAAAATGTTTTTGTTGGGTGGACATAATGATAAGGTTATATACTAAATCTCATCATTTTCACTCAGTTAGTTACTGAGATATTGAATTTTATATTGAGGCAACAAAAACAAAACACACTATAGTGTGATCTTTCCGTTTCCAACTGGAACCACATTTGTTTAAAATGTGGATTGTATTGAGACTGAAATCAATAACAATTTAGAAATATGGGTGAATATGTCAGGAAAAAAAATACGACTACGTTTGCCAAGACTGTGTGTGATGTATTTCAGTGAAATAGGATTCATCTATTCACATCATTTGATATCTAGCTCTGTAGTTTGCACCTGACGAGATGCACCGATATATGCCAGGCTATATATTGTGTAGCCTATTGTTTGTGCCTTCTTTGTTAAAATTTACTATGGGAACGCATTACTTTGAATTACTTACTTTATATAATAAAAATTTAGTTGAAACTCTAGTAATGAAAAGGAGAAAAACGCTCTTACACAGATCAATGTATTTTCCAAGAGTGAGACGAAGAATTAAAATGTATAACAAGATATCAAGATGAGGGAAACTATATAATTTACCTAGAACCTCACGTTTTGCTTTGGTAATTTTTAACTAGTTCACCCATTCAGTAGTATGTCCTTTGCAGAACTTCGCTCCCATAACAACCATCTGCGAAATTTCTCGGTCATAAGCAATATTCACTAATCTGGAGATCATCTGCCACATCCTGCACCCTTCGGCCTTTCTCTTCTTCTCTTCCTGGGCTAATGCCCCTTCATAATTTCTCTCTCTCTCTTAAGTAACCAATCCTTTTCAATATTCAATCCTTGTCGTATGGATGCATCTGTTCATTTTTTCCATATCCAAGATATTTTTAGAACCTGTCTGTAAACTTTATATTCAAAGGCTTGTTTAGAAAGTGTCAAGCTCTCACAGTCGTATGCTGCAAAGGAAAAGATACATGCTCTTAAAAATCTAATTTGTGTTAAGTCTGTCAGTCCCACTCCACAATGTATTTAGTTGTTTTAGTTTCTGAAGAGCAATAGACATCAATTTTTTTTTTTTTTTTTTAAATTTAAATTTCCTTCTTTATGTTACCATTGTTGGTAATTAGTGACCCAAGAAATTCAACATTTTCTACAAATTAATTCTTCCTCATTGACATATTTTAATTTCTCCGTTTAAGTTTTATATGTATGCATTATCTATGATTTTACTATGTTAAGATATAAGTTGTGATTTTCCCTATTCTTTTTTGTTGAGGGTATTAGTTTCTCCGCCGGCTCCATGGCCGAGGGGGTTAGCAGCTTTCTCCGCTAACCCCGAATACTCTCGTCACGTGACGCGACGAGAATTAGCAGTGGTTCGAATCGCAAAAGTGACTTATGAGAGTATGGAGCCGGTCGCTCAGAAAGTCGTGGCGTGCTGATGAGCGTAATCTAGCCTAGGAATCAACATACAGCGGAAAGATGCTGGTGTTGACCGCAATATCCTGAAACAGGATGGAAACGCGGAAAAAAAAATGTGTTTCTCTATTCCATTCTGTGATGTGGATAGTAGTACTGTATCATCAGCATATCGAATCTCAGGTAAATCATGACTACCGATATTTAGTGCATGATATCACTCCTTGGTTATATCATCTGTGACATTTCTCATTATATTTTCGGACTACATGTAAAACAAATAAGGGAAAAGCACACATCCCTGTCGTACTCATTGCTTGATGTCAAACCAATCTGATGTCTCGCCTTCTATTCCAACCGCTGCTTGTTGGTCTAGGTAGAGCATTTTTATTATTTGTACTATATATCATGGAACTGCCATTTTTCTCATGATTTCCCAATGTTTATGGTGTTGTACACAGTCAAAGCCTTTGACTAATCCACAAATCATGAGAATAGGTTTTCACTATATTTTTTTAATGCACGTTAAATATATCATCTCTTGTTCCAGGGAGTCTCTGTGGCGAAGTGGTCAAGCCGTTTGACACGGTCACTGACGATTGTGGGTTCGATTCGCTTACTTCAGTTCATGAGTGAATTTTTGTAGGAGACTCCTGATGGTCGTCGCTAGAGCTACGGAGCTTGCGTTTTGTGCGACGATTTCCGCGCTGCAGAAAGAGATGAGCCATATTGGATAAAAACCCGGTGCAATGAAGTCAACCCTGTCGACTTTTAAGCTACTTTTTTATCTCTTGTTCTCCTTTACTATCTAAATCGAGCTTGATCATGTTGTTTATTAAAATTATGTTATCTATCTGTGGATTATGTGGTGTTATTTCGTATTCGTTTATTGCAAGTGTTCAAAAGAAGCCACGGAAGGCAGGTGGTGGATGAAATGTTGAGGGCAGCCGACAGATATTTGTTGGTTATGGTCTCAAGTTTCGCGACGGCAGGCAGAAGATCTCTTTCACGAGACAATGGCTGTAGTCACTTGGCCAGTATGGTCACTGCCATAGAGGAAAGCAACGGCAAACGACCTCTTTAAATGTACCTAGTACATTATGATTCGCCTAAAGAATGATCATCGCAAGACAAGGACAGAGACATTAAAATTAGCAACATGGAATGTTAGGACGTTAAACGACGACGAAAAGTTAGATCACATAACACAAGAAATAGAATGAGAGAAAATTAATATTTTAGGGATGTGCGAAACGAGATGGACAGGAGCAGGCATCAAGACAGCTGAAGATTATTTATTCTAGAGGAGAAGATCGACTAAGGGGAATGGCAATTATCTTGTACCGAAAATATCAAAATCTGTTCAAGGATATTGGGCCGTGTCGGACAGAGTTCTACTAGTTAAATTAAGTGGCAGACCTTTGAGCATAAATGTTATTCAAGTATATGCCCCAACAGGAGAATCCAGTGAAGATAGTGTAGAGGAATTTTATAATGACCTAGAGGCTGCCTAAAAGAAATGTAAAAATTCAGAAATAAACATCATAATTGGAGACTTCAATGCAAAAGTAGGAAATCAAGGCGATAGACACACAGTAGGAAACTATGGTTCAGGAGAGAGAAATGAAAGATGATACAGACTTGTAGAGTGAGAAAAAGAACAGGAAATGATTGTAGGAACCACCTGGTTTAAGCAACACCCTAGAAGATTATAGACATGGAAGAGTCCTGAAAACAGTATTAGAAACCAGATTGACTACATTCTGATTAGCAGAAGATTTAAAAACGCGTTAACAATAGCAACATCAGTTCCCAGTGCTGATTGTTATAGTGACCACAGATTACTTACAGGAACATTGCGGATAAAGTTGAAGAAAGTCAAGTATATAACAGGAAACACTAAATATGATTCGTGTACACTGAGTAATGACAAGGAAATCCAAAGCAAATTCAACATAGAAATATAGAACAGATTTATTATATTGTCTGATCTAGAGATCCTATTCCAGGATGTGGATGATCAATGGGAAATGTTGAAAAATTCAATCAGTTTGGCTGCAGAAACAACTATTCCAACATTAAAGAATGTGGGTCGTAAGAGATGGATGACTGAAGAAATTTTACACCTAATGGAAACAAGAAGACTCAACAAAAATAATTCTACCAAATATGAAGAAATTCACAGACAAGTCAGAATATTATGTAAGGAGGCAAAAGAAGAATGGCTTGAGAAAAAGTGCTTAGAAAATGAAAAACAACACAACAATCAAAATACCACATTCTTGCAAAAAAGTATTCAGGAACTTACTAATAAAAGAACAAGTACACCAGCAGGCTATCTAAAAACTAAAGATGGCAAAATCATAATAGAAAAAGATCAGATTCTACATGTATGATCAGATTATGTGAAAAACATGTATGATGATAACAGAGAGGAACAGTATGATATTAGATTTAATAATGTAGGAACGCCAATTTTGAAGATGGAGGTTAGAAATGTTCTTAATCATATGAAAACTGGCAAGGGCCCCGGTGCAGATAACATCACAACAGAAATGATTAAAGCTTTAGAAGAATATGGAATAGATCAAGTCACCATATTGCTGAACACATTATATGATTCTGGAGATATACCTTCTGGACTATGTAACTCAGTTTTTATTGCAATCCCAAAGAAATCAGGAGCCATGTAATGTGATCAACATAGAGCAATTAGTAAATTGAGTAACATCACAAAGATTTTGCTACGAATTATCATAAAAAGTGGGAGGAAGAAAATTCAACCTGAAATAGGAGAAGAACAATGTGGATTTGTAGAAGGAAAGGGTACAGTAAATGCTGTGTATATGCTGCGATATTTAACGAAGTGAAATTTAATTTAAAGTTTGCGAAGTTATTTAACGCGCTATAGAAGTAAACAAGGACATACATCATTGCTTTATTGACTACACAAAGGCTTTTGATAGAGTTAGACATGTCAACATGGTGGATATGTTTACAGATCTACAAATTGATGGGAAAGACATTAGACTTATAAAAACATATATTGGAAACAACAAGCTGCCATAATGATTGATAATGAAGTGGGACAATATCAGCCTATTAAGAGAGGTGTTAGGCAGGGATGTGTAATTTCTACAGATCCCTTTTCCCTATACAGTGAAAATATCTTCAGAAATGTAAACAATATAAATGGAATCAGCAGTGGAGGACGAAACATCAATAACATTAGATATGCAGATGATACTGTATTAATTGCAGACAATGAGCAGTATCTGCAACAATGAGTAGATTCGGCTGTTGTACACAGTGAGCAACTTTGGTTAGAATTAAATTGTAAAAAGACACAGATTATGGTAGTAACTAGGAAGAGCGAAATACTACGATGTGATGTACAAGTAAATGGGAATATTCTTCAACAAGTGAATCGGTACAATTATCTCGGAACAGTCATAACATCTGATGGGAGATGCCTTGAAGAGATTAGAACAAGAATAGCCATGGAGAGAGTAGGCTTTAGCAAGATGAAAAACATTCTGACCAATAAAAAGATGTCAATTGAAATGAGAAAAAGAGTTTTGAGGGGCTACATAGAGCCTGTTCTTTTGTATGGATGTGAAACTTGGACAATGAGTAGTCAAGCTGAAAAAACATCTGATGGCTCCAGAAATGCGGTTTCTGAGAAAAATGCAAAGAATACCATGGACAGTCGAAAAAACCAACGACCAAGTACTACAGGAGACAAAATAAAATCGTAAATTAATTAGAGAAATTAGACGTAGACAGTCAATATTTGTTGGAAATGTTATGAAAAGAAATGGATAAGAGAACTTAGTGACAACTGGCAAGATCGAAGGAAACATACGAAGAGGAAGACCGAGAGGAAAATAACTGGATGGCTTGGCCACATGGCATAGACGAGACAGGGACACTGAGCTGATCCACGACTCTAGTGATCGAGTGAAATGGCGAGTCACGACCGATCACGATTTCCGGCATGGCACATAATTGATTGATTGACATGTGTGTGTGTGTGTGTGTGTATATATATATATATATATATATATATATATATATATATATATATATATATATATATATATATAGTTTTGTATAAGGGTCGTTCATTTGAAACCCATTCCAATGGCTTTATTGCAAAAGCATGAAAGAAACACTAACAGGTGTGGTAGAATTAAACAAAGCATTCATTTTGAATGAATTATGCACCATGGGATTGTCAGAAGGAGTCGCCGTAGGCATTCAAGCAAGCATCCCATTGCTTAGGTAGGCGGCGAGTACCATCCGCAAAAAAAGAGTGTTTTTTGCTCACTGAACCATGTGTTTACCGCGTTCTTTACGTCTGCATCTGTGTGAAATCTTTGCCCCTTGAGAGCTTTTTTTATAGGTCCGAACAAATGAAAATCACATGGTGACAAATCAGGACTATAGGCTGGATGTTGCTGAATTTCCCACTTCTTCCAAGCTAATGCTTACTGCACAATCTTTGCAACAAGCAGACGAGCATTATCGTGCAACAAAATCACACCGCGAGAAAGCATGCTGAGTTGTTTATTCTCGATGGCATTTTTGCAGCTTGTCTAGTGTTTCCAAGTAGTGGGTAGAGTTGATGTTGACACCAAGTTCTTTAAAGTCGGCCAACAATAGCCCTTCATGGTCAAAACAATGCGCTCAGCATAACCCTCTGAGGAAAATGAAAAGAATGCCATGAACAAACAGAAAGACCAATGAACAAGTCCTTTAAGAAACAAATGAAGATCGTAAATTGATTAGAGACATTAGACGCAGACAGTCAAATTTTTTTGGTCTTGTTATGAGAAGAAATGAATTGGAGAACTTGGTGACAACTGGTAAGATCGAAGGGAACAGACCACGAGGAAGACCTAGAAGCAAATACCTGGATGGCTTTGCCTCGTGGCATGGTCGAGACAGAAACACGGAGCTGATCCACGACTCTGGGATCGAGTGAGATGAAAAAACATGACCGCCGACGCTTACCGGCATGGCATATGATGGATGGATATATATGGATGTTATCAAATATTACCGGCCCAAGTTTTGTATTCACCCTCTGTAAAGTTCATGCAACATAATAGGTAAATATTAGGAGCGTTCATTTGAAATCCGTTCGTGTCGCACCGCGCGTAATTGCGAACGTTGAACATGATCATGTCATAGTCCTGTGATAAGCACTGACCAATGAATAAAAGAGCACACACACACATCACATACACACACACACACACACACACACACATATATATATATATATATATATATATATATATATATATATATATATATACATATATAATCAATCATGTGCCATGCAGGAAAGCGTGGGCGGTCATGACTCGCCATTTCACTCGATCACCAGAGTCGTGGATCAGCACAGTATTCCTGTCTCGACCATGCCATGTGGCCAAGCCATCCAGGTATTTACTTCTCGATCTTCCCCTTGGTCTGTTCCCTTCGATCTTGCCAGTTGTCACCAGGTTCTCCAAGTTTCTCTTCTTCATTACTTCTCATAACATGTCCAAAAAATGTTGACTGTCTACGTTTAATTTCTCTAATCAGTTTATGATTTTCATTTGTCTCCTGTAGTACTTGTTCATTGGTTTTTCTGTCCGTTCATGGTACCCTTTGCATTCTCCTCAGAAACCACATTTCTGGAGCCATCAGATGTTTTTCAGCTTGACTACTCATTGTCCAAGTTTCACATCCATACAAAAGAACAGGCTCTATGTATCACCTTAACACAATTTTTCTCGTTTCAGTTGACATCTTTTTATTGGTCAGTATGTTTTTAATCTTGCTGAAGGCTACTTTCGCCATGGCAATTCATGTTCTAATCTCTTCAAGGCATCTCCCATCAGATATTATGACAGTTCCGAGATAATTGTACCGATTCACTTGTTGAAGAATATTCCCATTTACTTGTATATTACATTGTGTTAGTTTGTTCTTCATATTTACAACGATAATATGTGTGTTTTTACAATTTAATTCTAACCCCAGTTGTTCACTATGTGCAACAACAGCATCTACTAATTGTTGCAGATACTGCTCACTGTCTGCAATCAATACTGTATCATCTGTATATCTATTGTTATGAATGTTTCGTCCTCCAATGCTGATTCCATTTATATCTTATACATTTCTGAAAATATTGTCACTGTATAGAGAAAAAAATCTGGAGACATTACGCATCCCTGCCTCAAACCTCTCTTATGAGGCTGATATTGTCCCACTTCATTATCAATCCTAATGGCAGCTTGTTGTTTACAATATATGTTTTTTATAAGTTTGATGTCTTTCCCATCAATTTGTAGATCTGCAAGCATATCCACCATGTTGCCATGTCTAACTCTATCGAAAGTTTTGTGTAGTCAATATAGCAAAGATGTATATCTTTCACAGTTCAATAACTGATCGCAGCATATGCACATCATTTACCCTTTCCTTCTACAAACCCACATCGTTCGTCCACTATTTCATGTTGTATTTTCTTCATCACTCTTTGCATGATAATTCGTAGTAAAATTTTTGTGATGTGACTCATTATACTGATTTGTCTATGTTGATCACATTCCAAGGCTCCTGATTTCTTTGGAATTGCAATAAATACAGAGTTACAAAATTCAGAAGGTATATCTCCGGTATCATATAATGTGTTCAGCAGTCTTGTCACTTGATCTATTTCATCTACTTCTAAAGCTTTAATCATTTCTGTTGCGATGTTATCTGAACCGGGGCCTTGCCAGCTTTCATATGTTTAAGACCATTTCGAACCTCCATCTTCAAAATTGGCGGTCCATCATTATTAAATCGAATATCATACTGTTCATCTCTGTTATAATCATAAATGTTGTTCACATAATCTGATCTTACGACCCACCTTGTATGTGTGTGTGTGTGTGTGTGTGTATATATATATATATATATATATATATATATATATATATATATATATATATGTTACAATAGCATTATAACAAATTAAATGAACAAACACAATTAATTGCAAGACTATGAACAAACGTCCAAACAATGCACAACATATTAATTTATATATTATTTTTAATAAACCATTAACTAATACGAACATTTTGAACATGTTTACAATCATTAATCTGTGAAATCACAACCCATGGCTTCTCGTAACCCTGATCGAGGGGCTAAACGGGTACTCCACCTTGTCCAAGTGTGTCCCGTAAGTTAGCGGAGATAAGGAGGCAAATTACTTCTCCTTTGATAGGGAATACCCCTACCCCGAACAGTATATCAAGAGCTATGAAATAAAAATGATTGCAAATATTGACACTTGAATGCACCTATTCATTGAAGAAAGTTGACTTATAAACAGTATCATGTCTGCGAAAATCAAACACTTTGGCCATATCAACTGTGATAGGGGCTTAGAAAGAACATTATTGAAACAAATAATTCCTAGAAGAACACAAAAGTGGATATTAAAGACACCCTAGTCATGAAACATTGCCTGAGGAATGGAGACTATCGGTAGTATTTTTTTTTTAATGGGCCTGATAAGAGCGAAAAAATGCAAAGAGTACCATGGACAGATAGAAAAACCAATGACCAAGTACTTTTTTTTTTTTTTAAGCATATCCTTTACAGGACTTAGCTGTCAACACCAGCATCTTTCAGCTGTATGTTGATCTCTTGGCAAGATTACGCTCAGTAGTTTGCCATTGCTTTCTGAGCGGCCGGCTCAGTATCCCGCAAGTCACGAGCGGGGGTCGAACCGCCTCAGCTCTCGCTCCGCTACGAGACTCTGCGTGATAAACGGGATTACAGAGAGAAAGTGTTGTAACCCCACAGCCAGAGAGACCGGCGACCAAGTACTACAGGAGACAAATGAAAATCGTAGACTGATTAGAGAAATTAGACGAAGACAGTCAAAATTTTTTGGACATAATATGAGAAGAAATGGATTGCAGAACTTATTGACAACTGGCAAGATCGCGGGGAACAGACCAAGTGGAAGACCGAGAGGAAAATACCTGGATCGCTTGGCCACATGGCATGGACGAGACAGGAACACTGAGCTCATCCACGACTCTGGTGATCAAGTGAAATGGCGAGTCATGACCGCCCACACTTTCCGGCATGGCACATGATTGATTGATTGATAAGAGCGACTTTCTGCACAAAACCCGATACATGATGACATGAACATTACAGATCATTGATAATGGGCAGCAATGTGGTAATAATTTTGTCGCTTCCAAATTCACTGAACTGTGGTATTATACAATTATACACTTTAAAATACAAATATATGTATACATCATGTGTTATATGTAAACTTCCCTGTATACATTCCTGGAAAATGGATATTTCATTGTTTTATCTTCTCACTAAACATATGGACGTTTATTTTCCAGAATTTTAAAGCACAATATGTAACCAAAATCACACACACACACACAAACTGCTTCCACAAATACGAGTATGTTTCATTTCACCATAAACCGAAACATTTTTCAAACGTATTTGATACGTATTTGATACATTTTAAATATTAACGTATACGCCTCGTCTGTGTTGAATTAATCCAGAACCAACATCAACGGACTCGGGACATTGTCAAGATTTATCCCGTTCCACTACTAATGGCACCAGCTACAGTCTGATTGTGTGCGTCTGACCTTTACTTGGAATGTTGAGTGTCGACCAAATACCTTGGTAACTCCATGTCGCACCATTCCATCCATGTCATATTTCATTTGTTCTTCTACACTATTCACATGATCATAAAGGACCCTGGCAAACGCTGCCTTAACATCCATTAGTACCCCACTCAGTGCTACAGATCTAACTGTTCGCCTGCTCGTTTTCCGCCACACTAGCGAAAAGAGAAAACATTAGACGGATTTGATTTTTGAATTCATGCATGCAACTCTGCACAAAACATAATACATGTTTTCACCCTTCTCATCATTCTCTAAGAGCCCGTTATAAAGACAGCACGAATGTGGTGTTTTACTTCAGCCCACGGAACGCCGCTATGATTCCCTTCACCTCCATTCTCAGACTACATGTTGTGGTATTATATATCATCTGAATATATGATGTATCAATTTGGCATGGTTGCAAAATACTTCCAAAATTTCCGTAAAGTGATTCAATCCTACCAAGGCAGATTGCATACAATAGATAAATTAGTAAATTATGATATATGCGACTAAATAACAATTATATGATGATATAATTACTAAATAATTACTAAAACAACGCTTACATTTATTAAATAACATGGCTCATGAAATACAATTGCGTGAAAGAAATCGCATCTTGTTTGTCTATCAAGAATGATGGTGTTCACTCATTTCTTCCAGTGGGGTTGAACGTTTGGAGCCGTAAGTTCTAAGATGGCTGGTAAGACCTATTTTGGCTCGAAATGTTCTTTGACAATGTGGGCAACTAATGTTTGACGTTCCAGGAGGAGGATCTTCTGCAGTGGTTTCTCTGTTCAGTCTTTTTAACAGCTCTTGCTGTCCTGTTTGCTTCACAAGTGACTACACTTCAATAGCTCGTTAATAGCTTCCAAAGGCAAACTATATGGAAGTGGTTTAATATTCTATCGCGTTGCTGATACACAGTCCAGGTTTCACAAGCATATAGTAGTATGGATAATATGACTGCTTTGTAGACTTTCAGCATTGTTTACAAGTTTATTCCTTTCTGTCCACACATTTTTGTACAGTCTGCCAAAGGCAGCGCTGGTCTTGGAGATTCTTGCATTCACTTCATCATCAATTGTGGCAGCTTGTGACACAGTGCTGCCAAGATATGTGAATATGTCCACAACACTTAGTCTATGACCATTCACTTCGTTAATCGGCTCGGTGTGATTATTCCTTGGAGATGGTTGGTACATAACTACAGTATTCTCCAAGTTGATATTGAGCTCAAAGTTGGCACAGGCATGTGAGAAAGCTGCAGCGTTGTGTTGCATGTCTGCTTCTGATTTGGCATATAGAGCGCAAACAGGAGTTCTCTTGCGTTATCGCTAGTAGCTTTGGTTCTAACGTTCAGCCTTCTTTCTGAGACTGAATAACTTTCCATCCACGCGGTAGATAATGGCTATTCCAATGTCGTTGTTTTCGACGACATTCGTCAGCATAGCTGAAAACATAAGGCTGAACAGTGTTGGTGCCAGGACACATCCTTGCTTCAATCCATTGGTGACAGGAAAAGTCTCAGACATTTCGCCATTGTCCTGTACTCTTGCCTGCATACCATTGCCAAGGAGCTAAGTCGATGCTACGTCTAAGGGGTATCAGGAATAACATCTATTTTATCTATCCATACCTTCCCAAGCTCCTTGTTCTTTAAATGAAAAGCGACAACCAAAATAACGGTCACTAACAAACCTTCACCAAAACGATGTGGGTTTTCATACTCCACTTTAATCTGACGGCTTCTGTCACATGTCGACCAAACTCAATCGCTCCACAGGAAAACACTTGAGAACACACACTCTACACTAACAGTAAGCGGCATAACATAATAATATGTTAGCCATGCTGCAAAGACATGCCGCCTCCGAGCTGGACGGCAGCCCAAGTCTAACTGACTTTTCTGTGACGTTTTGGTGCTTGCCCCAAAACGTCCTGCACACTTTTATTCTTTTTGCCACTAATGCCGTGCAAATTGTGTCTCACCATTTTTAGCCTGATCCAGGTATATGGCATTCACCCCCTCCACCCTTCAAAATGTTAAAAACATTTTGTTAGTTTATCCTGTTTCTTATACCTTGACACAGGAAAATGGTGTCGTCCGTCTGTCCTACTTAACTAACATTCATTATCGTTCTAATTATCATTTGCTATAATAATATAATTAATCAGACCCTAACCATCTAATAATATAATACAAAATAATGTAATTCATCAAATCAGCAATGTCCCAACAGCACAATAGTTCTCTTTGTGTAACCAACGATCCATATACCCATCCTATTTCTGTAACTATTTCTCCTTTAAGGATAAATCTAATGCTTTCCAATATTTATCTTCATGACCATTACTCCAGCAGGATAAATCTTTTCCTTTAATCAACTGTTGTAATATGGTATCATTGCCCAATGCTCACACATGTATGCAGAGAAGCTAACTCATAATGCTTTCATCTGTCCATTGGTGCTATTAACATGCTGATTTCCTATAATCATATGTATAAAATCACCCTTAACTCTCTGACGGTCATATCTTGGTATCATAAAGACTGCCTTAGCGCATCAGTTCAAAGGGTTTCCCCAAACCTCTTAGTCTAATGACGTTGGTTAGTCCATAGTAGACCTCCATATTCGTCTAAAGATGTAACGCATCTCTTGGTACAATTCTAGTGTACTGTTATATCTGCGTAGGGGAGTTGCTTCTATCCCAGCACACCGCACTGCACCCTCACATTATGTGTGCTTCTCTCTGTACCCTCTCTACCTATTCCTGTGATTACCCTTGATAAAACAAATGGCAAACATTTGCGGCTAATCCAGCAATAATAGCAAAATCAAAAGCTGAATTACCAGACCACATGAATAGTGTCTAAAAAAAACATGTATACCAAATTTAGTGTAAATAAAATATGGTTACTGACTATAACCAACGAAGTATAAACTTCAGAATCAATCTCTGTTTAATTTGATAAACAGCTTCATCCAATAGTCATCAAATTCTACCGTGCCTGGTGAATCCCCCAGGGCGGCCGGTAAGCATATATTTGATATCATATATTAAATGTTAGATTGACAAACCTTTAAGTGACTGTTCTAAATTCACGATCTATGTCTTTCAATTCATCTTCCCTCCACTCTACAGATCCATCTGTTGCCATTCTGAATTCTCACTAACAGTTGATTCATTCTTCTTCGAACCGTAGACTACAGACTGTTCCCGGATGTGTGTAATACACAACCAATATAATGACGTCATGTTAATTTTTCAAACGCTTTTGTCCGTGTGTTAGAGATTATTCCACCTATAGTAAATTATATATGATGTCGTCATGCTAAATATCTGCATACGACCCTGGCCTTCACTTGTATTTGGCTCGATCTCTTGAATGATAAATTGTTACTTAATATACTTAGCACAGAATTATATGCTGTTTAAACTGTAATGTTTGGACTCAACTGCAGCTTGTGGCTTCTGGTTTCCTGTTCAGCAGTGGTAGTGCATGGTGTGCATTTGAAAATGAGATGCGCAGCTGCATCGGCGTGCAATCGATAATGTAAAATTGAGGCAAATGGCATATTTCTTTTGCGGTGCCTTAAACTTAGTCCAACGGATTCACTATAACCGGAACATAAGTCCCCATTGCCAAGGAGCTAAGTCGATGCTACGTCTAAGGGGTATCAGGAATAACATCTATTTGATCTATCCATACCTTCCCAAGCTCCTTGTTCTTTAAATGAAAAGAGACAACCAAAATAACGGTCACTAACAAACCTTCACCAAAACGATGTGGGTTTTCATACTCCACTTTAATCTGACTACTCCTGTCACATGTCGACCAAACTCAATCGATCCACAGGAAAACACTTGAGAACACACACTCTACACTAACAGTAAGCGGCATAACATAATAATATGTTAGCCATGCTGCAAAGACATGCCGCGTCCGAGCTGGACGGCAGCCTAAGTCTAACTGACTTTTCTGTGACGTTTTGGTGCTTGCCCCAAAACGTCCTGCACACTTTTATTCTTTTTGCCACTAATGCCGTGCAAATTGTGTCTCACCATTTTTAGCCTGATCCAGGTATATGGCAACCATCATAAAATAGCTGCACTATTTGGACAAACATTCTTGGACAGCCATATTTCGCCATAATCTTCAATGAAAGTGGAGAATTTAGGAGTTCTGTTCCTGACATTTCTCTTGCAACTGCCTTGCAGCGAAAATCATGTCAACAGTTTCTCGTTCTTTTCTGAATCCACATTGAATCTCAGGAAGAAGACCACGATCGAGATGGGATGTGAGACGATTGAGAAGAATTCTGGCGAGTATTTTCCCTGCAATTGAGAGCAAGGAGATGCCATTGTGATTGTCACAGGATTGGCGGTTTCCTTTACGTTTGTAAAGGTGGACTATTGACGCGCCCTTGAAATCTTGTGGTATGATCTCGTTTACCCATATGTTTGTAAAGACTTGGTGAAGCTGTTCTATTAGAACCGATCCGCCTGCTTTGTAGATCTCTGCCAAATGAGTCAGGACCATGGGTCTTACCGCTGGAGAATTGCTGAATAGATTTGTTTATTTCCACTATGGTTGGTAAGTCAGCAAGAGTATCTGTCACACGTTTTCTTGATGATAATATCAAGGTTCTTGATGATCTTTGCTTGATATTATCGTGTGATGGTCGTTGTCTAGGTAACGATACTCAGGGGGTGTCAATGGAGATATTTAACTGTCTTGCAATATAACTCACCCCTGCAGTGCATATTCACCAGTCATTAACAAGATTCCGTTGGCGCACATAATCCTTTATTACAGAAATAAGACGGAAAAACGGAACATGTTTATACATCCAGAAACAATATAATCCATAGAATATAAATATCCTCCTCACAATTTAACCAGCACACATCAATGCCTTCTCACGGCCTGCTTCTTATCAACTCCACAAGACAGGTAATCCAGCTACTATCCACGGCTGGATCTCCCACAATACAACCCACACATTGGGTTGGAGCCACTGCTCAACTATGCAACCCACTCTGGGTTTAGGCCTACACTCGCTACAGAACCCACTCTGGGTTCAGGCCTGTCTTCACAACTAGCAGAACACCACAACACGGAGATCTCTCTTAAACGACCTGACCCGCAGTCGGTCTCTTCTCTCACTGACTTTTTAGTCTCCTGACTTCACACAACACACAACTGTCTTTCGCCCCATCCCTTGGGGTCCACACTCACCCTTCCCATTATTTCTAAGGACTGGCTGTTTACTCATAGCCAGGTCAGTCACTTTACTGTCTCCCACTTTCATCTCCATTCTTTCTCATGCCCGGTCACTCAACTCAATGTCAATGACCCAGGCTTATGTCAGTATCATTAGTTGGGAATTTTGGACAACAGTTAATGGCTGCATCATCGATGGAGGAGGTTGCATCTAAGATGCTGCTAAAATGTTCTTTCCAGCGTTGGAGGATTCCTTTCTTATCGGTGACCAATGTTCCCCCACCTGCACTACGGAGGGGACTATGCCTGGTGATGTAGGGCCATAGACCGCTTTTAGCCAGCCATACAGTTTTTCATATCATTTCTGTCAGCGTAGCCTTGAATCTGATCATCTTTGTTGCTCAGTCAGGAGTTCTGCACGTGCCGACGTTTCTGCTGCATATCTCTCCGGATGTTGTTGGAGGCGTCTTTTTTACATTGACTTCGGTTCGTGCAAATATGCCTTGTGGAGAAGGTGTTTCTTGACCAGTAATTGATTGATATCTTCGGAATTTTCATCAAACGAGTCTTTATGCTTGCGGATGGCTGGACCCAGGATTTCCATAACAGTGTTTTAAATTATGTCATTTAGGACTATCCACTCTTTTTCTGCGTCTCACTTAACTGCGGCACTGGGCTAGAGGCGATCTTCCAGCATATTTTCGAACGACAGCTACATTGTCTTACTGTTAAGGTGGGTGAATTTTTTTTTCTCTCGGTTTTTGCACTTTTTCCACTTGAGGACGCCGTGGAGGTTTGATATTAATGTTAGTTTTGAGACAATTAGAAGATGGTCTGTCCAACATGCAGCACCACACATGGATTTTGTTACCCGAACGTATTGTCTGTCACCCCTCCTGACGATGACATAGTCAATGAGGTGCCAGTGTTTCGAGCGAGGGTGCATCCATAATGTCCTATTTCTCATGGGAATTCGGAAAACTGTGTTGGTAATCAGGACATCGTGTTTGGCACGGGTCTGAAGGAGGAGGAGGAGGAGGAGTCACTCGTTGTTACAATTTCCGACTTTGTGCTTTCCAATAATGCCACTCCAAGAGGCGGTGTCGATGCCTACTCTGGAATTGAAGTCCCCAAGGAGTATAATTGTGTCTCATTTGTCATGATTTTAAAACAATGTGCAGGTTCTCATAGAACTTGTTCTTGACATCATCTTCATTGGTCATGGTTGGTGCTTCTACACTCACGGTGGTTGCATGCTCCGTCGGTTCAGCAGGTTTACTTTCATGGTCATAAGTCTGTCGTTTACATCTTTCGGAAATTCAGCTAGTTTGTCAACCAGTGACAACCAGTTTGTCAACTTAATGACAAATCCGACACCAGACTTGCACCTTGCCTCCCTTTTCTTTCCACTGCAGAAGAATGTGCAGCTGGCACCTATTTCACAGATTTGGCTTTCTTCTGCAAGTCGTGTCTCACCCAAGGCTTCAATGTCGATGTTGTACCTGCCCAGCTCTCACCCAATCGGTGCTTTTATCTCTCTGCGCCCGACGCGCCTTCTATATCTGGTAGGGTGCGTACATTCCAAGTCCCGATGGTCAAGGGAATATGGTTTGCTGTTTTGCTTAACCTGTTTTTACTTTAGTTGTATGTCGACCGCAGTATAGGGTTCCCACCAACCGTTGCTAGATAGATAGATAATGATGGAGCAGACAATGTTTAGGGAACCTTTTCTAGCCCCTTCCTCGTGCTATGGAGATGAGCAGTGCTTTCCGATAGAGGGCTTCCCAGTCCCTCTGGGAGCTGCCGAATCCCACTGCTGCTCCGGTCAGTAGAAGACGACTATATGGCCTGAGATGACTTGTGCAGGTCTGCAACTACGACAGCCAGCGTACCCACGCCTGCCGCGTTTCCGCTCACCCATCGCCACCGGGCTTTAAGGTGATACATAAAGTTGGATGAAGAATGACTTGCGCGGTAAATTGGATTAAAGTGAGGAAACGTTGCGCAATTCGTCGATTACACGCTCTCGCCTGAGTCCATCTAAATCCAGTGGCAAGACTTGTCAAGACGACAGGAGACGTATACAGGTGCAGTGGATGACCAGGGCACCCTAGCTGCCTTGCCGTGCTAATTAAGTTCCACAACGCTTTGCAGGTAATCACCGTCTTGCCCGTTGAATCATCAATTACTTCTTCCTCGCAGTCAGCCGAATCCTGTCTTCACATGCCGATTAGACATACTGTCAGAGTCTCGAATGTTGCCTGTATGCAGGAACATCGTTACGCCCGCCAGGCGAGTATTAGTTACCTGCCCGCGAGGTTGCTGGCTGACGTGACAGCCAGCGGTCAGGCAAGGACAAAGCAAGACGCACACAGTCCGCGCGCGTCCAGCCATAGAGGGCAAGCGCTTTGTGAGAGACAAGAGACAGCTTTGGGTACTCGGACCGGACTGACGTGTGGGTAGAGAAAGGCTTGTGTAGTTCTGTGCCCGAAAGTCGAGTTCTTGTATATCTTGTGAGATAGACTGTAAGCTGTGGGTTGTCTGTAAGTGTATTGATATATATTATTTATGTATTGTGATGATCATTCCATGCACAACTAGATCGTATTGCATGTGATCGGTAAATAAATCCATTGAACTACGTGTCGTTGTGTCTCAAGTCCAATCATGTTGTACTTGTACTTGTCTCACATGTGTTAGGTATAACGAGCCAGGTTTAAGACCCTGACATGTGTGGACGTGGTGGCATCGTCCGGCTTTAAATTAATTAAGATTTGAACCTAGATTTGTGAACGTGAGGACTTTTGTCCAACTTTGATGTACATTTAAATGTCAACTTAAAAGATCATCCTCATATATAGTGTTAGATTATTTAAATATGGAGGCTAGATGTGAACGTAAAGTACATACATTTGTTTCATCCTGTAAACCTGTAAAACATCAGTGATTATGTAACTTGTCGCCATTTTGACCTTGTCGACATTGTAGAATCGTCGCCATTGTAACCTTTTCGCCATCGTGTAAACTTGATGTCTATGTCCTTACTGAATGTCATCTTGATGTAAGTGATGTGTCATCAGTGTTGTAAAGTGTTAAGATATTGTTAGATGTGAAGTTGATTGTGGAAAGCAGAAAGTTTCGGAAACAAAGTGACTTGTGGTTTTGAAAAAAAAATTGTTGACTGACGACATTACGACCTACAATTACACTTAACGCCATACAAACCTAATCAAAACTTAGTGACAAGCATACACACCACATCAAATAGACGCTAATTTATTTCCTCCAAAACAAAGCAGGTTTTCTGTGCCATCTGAAACCCTTGCCCGTAGAGGTCATTCGTGTTTTGAACTAGCGACCCTACAGTTCCTAACTCTAGTGTGAACCGTTCTCCACCGCATCCAGTACACTTGAGTATATTTTTCTTTCTATATACTTTCGGATGCAAATTTGGGCACAAATTGTAAGTTGAACAAAATTGTAAATTGTAAATTTGTCACTATACTAACAACTTATAACTAATTGTGTATCTGACCACTCATTTGCATTTATTATTACCATCATGTCTTCATTAAACGACTTCATCGAGATGGGTTTGAAGCTGAAGTTAACTGGTGATGAGTTAACAAAGTGGAGTGAAAGGAAATACTCTGAATACCTCCTAGTACAGGAGAAAACTAACGAATGCGAAGAAAGAGCGGCTGAGAGAGCATTAAAGCAAGCAGAGGCTGAAAAAGCTGCCAAGCAAGTAGAGGCAGAAACAGCCTTAAAGCAATCAGAGGCAGCAATAGCATTAAAGCAAGCAGAGCTAGAATTAGCCGCAAAAACAAAACAGGCAGAGTTAGAGAATGAATTGAGGAAGGCAGAAATCTCAGCTCAGAGTAAGCGAGAAGAGCTTGAATTGCAACTAAAAATTAAACAACTTGAGGCCGATACTGCCATAGACAAAGAGTCTAGGAAAGCTGAAAGACTGGAGAAAGAAAACCAGTATAAAAAGTATCAAGGTATTGTAAGAAATTATACCTCAGGTGACTGCATTGCAGCCTTCACCCAAAATTTTGAAACTTTAATGGACCATTACCAGGTCCCAATGTCTGAATGGAATATTATTTACATGAGGAGTTTGTCAGGGGAACCTCTGAAAGTCATAGAGACTATCCCCAAAGACCTCAGGAAAGATTACCATTATCTAAAATCAAAGATTATGGCACATTTTATGCTAGATGAGGCAGGCTACAGAGAACAATTCAGCAAGTTGAGCCCAAAATCGACTCAAACGTTCTCTGACTACCTCTGCTTAGTCCGAGATATATTTGCAAAATGGACTTCAGCAGCCAAAATAAATAAAGATTACCAGAAATTAGAAGATCTAATTATCAGGGATAAAGTCATCTCATCCCTTCCATCAGCATTTTCTAAATTTTTGCAAGAGAATGAATGTACGAGTGTAGATCAGATTGAGAAACGTGGTTCGGCTTATTATACAGCCAATAAACATTGTTTTGCTGGTGAAGCTATTGATACAAACTTTGTAGCATCGGCTAACTATGAAAAACCTCGATCAGAACCCTATCATAGGCAAAAACCATATAAGCCTACGTCTGAGAAATATAATCATTGTAGATATTGTAACTATTCACACCACCAAGGCGAGATGTGTGACAAGAACCCCGCATATCTTACATATCTACAGAACATCGTAAATAGACAAGATAAGGAACGTAAAGCCTTCAGAAATTTACGTAAATGTTTCCTCTGTAAGGCGTACGGGCATTATCGTCATGCTTGTAAAGGAAGGCAAATGACCAATAAAGCTAATGCCGCCTTATTTGATAGTTCATCATCAGATGAAGAACAATCAGAGACACATCCTGTGAACTCAGCACAGCCTTTTGACATGTTTAACGCAAATAAATGTACTGTTTGTAATACCTTTTATGAAGATGGCGTTTTAACATGCGGCCACTCCATTCCTATTGCCAATAAGAAGCTAATTTGGTAATAGACTCCAAAGTCAGAATAAACATCCATCAGGGATATGTGAATGGCAAGCCCGCTACAGTCCTTCGGGACACCGGCAGTTCACTTATTGGACTGAAGAGAAAGTTCATTATGCCTACAGACTATACAGGCAGGCACGTAACATGCAGAACATTCTCTTGGGAATATTGAAAAGTACCCATTAGCATGGGCATATATTCAGACACCTTTCCTCACTGGGAAAGTAAAATGCGCAGCATTAACTAACCCTGTTTGTGATATCATCATTGGAAATTTACCAGAGGTGAATGATATACCTCATGATATAACATCTGTTTGCATTGATGAAAACTTAACATCATCACCATCAAATATCATCATTGAGAATGTTGTATCACCAAATGAATGTATGGTAGCTAATGTAGCACTAAGATCTCATGACATCATTGATCAAACTGTTTCACCACCATCTGATATCATTGAATGTGTGAACGCAGTAACTAGATCTACTGCTAGAGTGCAAGATGAAATTAATCAAACTGAGGCTATAGAAATGATTAGCCCAGTGATACTACCTCCTAAAACTATGAAGGAGACTTTTGTAACAGCCCAAAAAGCTGATCCTTCATTGTCGAAATATTTTAATCTGATCGGCCAAAAGCCAAAGGTAACCAAAAATGCAAGATGGCATTTTGCTTTGAAAAATTGCATCCTCACCAGGTACTATACCAGAGGTGACAGCACAACAGAGCAAACTGTTTTGCCAGTTCAATACCGTAAGCAAGCCTTACATCTTGCCCATGATATACCTCTTGCAGGGCATATGGCATATTCTAAGACCAGATCAAGATTACTAACACAGTTTTATTGGCCCAAATTCTGCAATGACATTAAGCAGTATTGCAGAAGTTGTGACATCTGCCAACAACTGGTAAAGAAAGGTAAACACACACAGGCAAAGTTACAAATCACTGACTTAGTCAGTCGACCTTTTGAGAAAATATCTGTCGACATAGTGGGCCCTCTTAATCAGATAACAAACAGAGGGAATAAATATATTATTACCACATTGATCTATGTAGTCGCTGGCCTGAAGCGATTCCGCTAAAGAACATAACTGCCAATGATATAATGGAAGTTTTCTTCCATATATTTTCACGGATAGGATTTCCAGACACTATCCTATCAGATAGGGGAACTCAATTCATTGCCGCATCTACTCAAGCTTTCACCAAGATGTTAGGGGTGAAGCAATGTTTCAATTCTCCGTACCATCCTCACTCAAGTGGAATCATAGAAAAATTTAACGGTGATTTAAAGCATATGCTTGCGAAAGTCACACAAGAGCATCCCAACAACTGGGACATATATTTGCCTGCTATACTTTTTGCTTATCGCGAAGTCCCACATTCTAGTACTGGGTTCTCTCCTTTTGAACTTATCTATGGTGCCAAACCACGAGGCCCATTGACTATCTATCATCAAATGTTAACTGAAGCCACTCCATTACTTAAACCCATATCATCATACGTATACGTTACATCATTGCGTGAAAGAATCATCAAATCTTGTATAATTGCAAAAGAAGCACTAAAAGTATCTGGTGCTACATATAGACAATATGCAGACAAAGGTAACAGGACAATAACGTTGACACCTGGACAGGACGTACTTCTTCTCTTACCTAGTGACAGACACTTATTGACTGAGTCTTGGCAAGGACCTTTTAAAGTTATAAGACAGATTTCAGCTGTAGACTATGAGATTAAAATAAAAGACAAACACAAAATATTCCACATTAATATGCTAAGACCATATTACAACAGAGATAACGAACAAGACGATACAATAGCTTGTACAGTAATAATAGACCATGAAGATGACGAAGATAGTGACGAAATTCCAACGCCTGCAGTAGACACGACGAACTGCTTGAAAGAAATCAAAATAAACCCAAACTTAACTCAAGCAGAAACAGACAGCTGCAAACATCTCATACAACAGTACAACACCATCTTCTCCAACAATCCAGGACAAACAGAATTAGTACAGCATCACATCACACTCACTTCAAACACACCCATAAGATGCAGACCTTACACCATTCCAGTGCATTACAAAGAAACGTTACATCAGGAAATCATTAGTTTAGAGAAAAACAACATCATTAGACGATCCCAATCACATTTCTCATCTCCAATGGTCATGGTACGCAAAAAGGACAATACGATAAGACTCTGTATCGACTATAGGAAATTAAATAAGATAACTCTTCTTGATCTAGAACCAATGTCCAACTCTGAAGATCTATTGACAGAACTGACAGACTCTAGATTCTTTACGAAGGTAGACATGACAAAAGGTTACTGGCAGATAACGGTAGACGAACAGAGCAGACACCTGACAGCATTTGCCATACCTTGGGGTCTGTACGAATGGTGCAAACTTCCATTTGGGCTGGTCAATGCCCAGCGACATTCGTACGTATGACACGACTTTTACTAGTGGACATACCAAATATTATCTGTTACATGGACGACATTTGTGTTCACACAAAGACAATGACAGACCATATAAAGACATTACAGCAGACATTTGAACGGATTAGACAGCACGGACTAACGGTAAAGCCGACAAAAGTAGACATAGCCTATCAGGAAATATCTTTCTTGGGGTACAAAATATCTAATGGCTTTGTCACGACAGACGATAACATCGTGTCCAAAATACTGAAACTCTCACTTCCGACTACGAAAAAGCAAGTCAGAAGTGTGTTAGGATTACTAAATTATTATAGACAGTTCATACCTGATTTTGCTGAACTGACTGAAAAATTTACTAACCTACTAACGAAAGATCAACCTGAAAATATTGTAAACAATCAATGCCTAAAATTTGCATTCCAGAAAGTTTTATCTTATTTCTCTGAGAATAGTTTAAAGAATCCCATTCTCAAATTGCCAAATTTTCTTATTCCTTTCAGATTACGCACAGACGCGAGCTCCGTAGCGATTGGAGCAGTTCTGTTACAGGAACATGATAACATCCTACATCCTGTATATTACTTCTCGAGGAAATTAAAACCTAGAGAACGCTCTTGGTCGACACCGCAGTTGGAAGCCCTTGCTCTAGTTGAGGGTATAACTAAATTTTCCAGGTTCCTTCTGGGACGTCATTTCATTGTTGAGTCTGACAATAGTCCGTTGAAATTTATTACTTCAGGAATGCCTACCAACCAAATGATAGCTCGCTGGTCTCTAAAACTCCAAGATTACAGCTTTGAATTTCGACATATTGCAGGCAGAACCAACACAATTGCCGATCTGTTGTCCCGTTGTCCGACCGACCCAGTAAGCACTAATGTCTGAGTGCAGTGTGTCAAATACACTCAGAACAACACAGCCAGCAGTGAAGATTTTTTTCCACAAAGAAGCTGTGTGTCTATTATATAATGTGATAGGGTTTAATCCCATTATATATAGTTTTCTTATTTTATTATTCACGTAGTGATTGTTTTGAATAATTGTGTAGTGTGTGGTAGAAAGCGAACAATATTAATTGTACATATACTACGAAACAAGAACAGTGCCACATTCGCTCTGAACTTACCGCAAGCGAACGATCCAATTTATCAGTGGTATCTGTGAGTGGAACATTTCCAGTGATAATTTTAATCCGTGTGTGAAAGAGTGAACTGAACTTTGACATTTACACCACTGCAGTCAACGAAATCCAGAAGTTTTCCAGCGAAACAACCAACACATGAACTATTAGAACATTGTACATTCCGAATTGCTACATCAGACCGGAACAAGTGTGTTAGAGAATTTTCAACATCAGCTGCTCATGTGTACTTCCGGATAATTTATAAATTTAGTCCAAAAGTAGCAGACGATAAACAAAAGCTTACAAAGTTATGACGCATGTAAAATATTTACGAAACACCAATTTCGAATACACGAATTGTGTATTCATATTTTTTTTAGTTAGTGTAATCTTAGAATCATACCTTGATTAACTTATTCATACTATCGACATTTTTTCGCTAGTATGGAAAAGCATCAAGCTATGACGCTGAGAAATAGAACAATAATTGTAATTAATTAGATTTGATATTTTTTGAAATTATGTCCCTTTCATTTAATTGTTATTACATTATTACATCAAGGGCGATAAATTGAAATGTATGCGAATATGTGTTGTATATAAATAGCCATGTTGTTGCCAGATTGTTAACACGCCAAGTAGTCGTCAACTGGGCATGGTATAGGTTTACCGATGTTGTAGACCGACGGAAGGGCTCCCGGCCAAATGAGGTCGGAGCTCGAGCGTTGAATGCGGCTTGTAAAAAAGTCGTATTACAGACTTACCAGATGTTTTTTGTTTCAAAAAGCATATTATTACTTTTTTTTGAGGTTGCGATGTAGTTGCTGATTAGCTGTTGCTACCGATCTGACTGGGTCAATATTGCAACTTAGGTGAACGTCCATCGAGTGGATGAAACTTGGAAAGTGGTAAAGATTGAACACCACATGTCTTAAAATACAACTTGCATTTCTTATGTATTTCTATGCCAATATATGTATTCTTATGTATTTCCATACCAATGTATATAACAACAGAAAGGTCGACTCTGACATGGTTAAAATATTAACCCGGTATGTATATAGAGTATACATGAAAGATGACATCTTTCATGAAAATCCCCGGGGTAGCGTGTCAGAGTCTCGAATGTTGCCGGTATGCAGGAACATCGTTACGCCCGCCAGGCGAGTATTAGTTACCTGCCCGCGAGGTTGCTGGCTGACGTGACAGCCAGCGGTCAGGCAAGGACAAAGCAAGACGCACACAGTCCGCGCGCGTCCAGCCATAGAGGGCAAGCGCTTTGTGAGAGACAAGAGACAGCTTTGGGTACTCGGACCGGACTGACGTGTGGGTAGAGAAAGGCGTGTGTAGTTCTGTGCCCGAAAGTCGAGTGCTTGTATATCTTGTGAGATAGACTGTAAGCTGTGGGTTGTCTGTAAGTGTATTGATATATATTATTTATGTATTGTGATGATCATTCCATGCACAACTAGATCGTATTGCATGTGATCGGTAAATAAATCCATTTAACTACGTGTCGTTGTGTCTCAAGTCCAATCATGTTGTACTTGTACTTGTCTCACATGTGTTAGGTATAACGAGCCAGGTTTAAGACTCTGACACATACCCTAGTTCACCTATTGGTTTGACGCCGACTCGGTATCCCCCGTTTGGGTGTGCCGGCCTGTCACGGTCGTTGGCCTTTGGGGGGGGGGGGGGCTGTTACTTGCTGACAGCTACTAAGAGTCACAGGCGTGAGCAGGATGTAAGGCTTGGACCAGTGGGGATTGGCCATGAAAAAGGAGTGACAGTCATCCTTTCCAAAGGTACTACCAATGCCTGTCATCCCAGAAATCGCATACGTAACCTATGTATATCAAAGTTATTTTGGTGCGATAGCTTATGGTACATTTTCTTCGGACACATGGGGGTCGTCATCATCATCATCGTGTGTCATGTAGATAAGCGTGAGCGGTCATAGTTCGCAATCGCATCGATCACCAGAGTCGTGGATCAGCTCTTTTTTTTTTCTTTTAATTTTATTTTCATGGCATAGCCATACAATCTTGACTATTTGCATCTAATTTCTCTAATAAACTCACGGTTTTAATTAAACAGAGGAGTACAACAGGACTATTCTCAGATGTGAGACTAATGATCTTGGGAATTACATCAATGCAGTGCTCGTTCCTGTAAGGAAATGTTTTGTATGTACCCAGAGTTCATGTTCATGGATATATGTTTGTTTGCATAAACTTTACAGGACATCGCTGTCAACATCAGCATCTTTCAGCTGATTATTGATTTCTCGGCAAGATTACGCTCAGTAAATTGCCCTTGCTTTCTGAGCGGCTGGCTCACATACCCCGTAAGTTACCGACGCGATTCGAACCACTGCTGATTCTCACCGTCGTCACGTTACCTACGAGAGTATACGAGATTCCGGAGAAAAGTCGCTATCCTCTAAGCCAGGAAGGCGGCTTGTTCATGGATAGCAATATTATATATATGATAATAAAGATGTTTAGTTCTGTTTTCTCAATAATGTGCATAACAAAAAATTAAAATACAGTTTGAAAACAGTGTACTACTGGAAATAGGCAATGAGAGGAAATAAGTATATAATCTAAATCAATATTAAGGCCAGCAGGAGAGATAAAACAAAAAACTCAAAAACTTTTTATCTGCTTTTACTATCTTGTATTAATCTATACATAACTTTGAAATTGTATAATATTGTACAGGATATTACCTTACTTAAAGAGTGGTAAGTCTTAACAATTATCTGCTTAACCTCTTGCGTAAATGATGGATGAAGATGATTGTTTTTGGCAGGTGCACACGTGTACCTTGTAATTGTACTCTGAAATTTTGGCTGACATCAAAGTGTAGGATCTGCACATGACCTTCTCAGGGCTACAAGCAGAGGTCAACTTAATGACACACAGTGGCCTGGGGGGCCTGATGGGGCAACTCTGGCCCCCGTGAGAACCGCAAACCCTTAACAATTGTAACTAGTGACGGTTAAGATCAAATTATGAATTTATCTGCACTTGTTCTGGCCAGGGTGTAGAGGCGGTCATCCAAACTGTAAACTCGAAAAATCAAATCACTAACACTGGTATGCTGGCCTTAGTGGACAACACTTTTCCGAAAGGCCCTAAAGAATAAACTGTAACTAATGAAGGCAATGAAAAGGTTCATGTGCATGCCAGATATGTCCCACCAGTGGAAATCATTGCGTAAAAAGTATACGACAAATAATCTACAGAAATCTCCGATAATTGGTGTGACAGTAATGATAGATATAGTTTATCGTAGACCGTCTTGATGCTCTCACTCTTAACACTTAACTTCTACAAGTTCGCTAGGGTAGGAAATAGGTCTACATTGTGAGTCAAGATTGATCATTGTAATTGTGAGCTTATTACTTCAGGTCTATCTGTAAGTGAATGCTCCACATATCAGCATCTCCTTATTGGAAGATATGTGATAAATGAGGATACGAGATTGAACATAGTTGCAATAAGGCAAACACACACACATAGGACACATGGAACCAATACTAAAGAACGAACACGTGTCAGTAGATACTGAAACAAAACTCTACAGCACAATATACGACCTGTCCACTCCAGCATACTGTTATTGGAAGATATGTGAGAAATCAGAAGACGAAATCGAAAACAGATGCAATAAGGCAAACCCACTCATTGGACAAATGGCACCAATACTAAAGTAAAAATAACTCTGCAACCAACTATATGCTACCAATGCCAAGCTTAGAGAATGATAGAAAATGAGCAAAGAACAATTGCAAACACGGAAATGAGATTCGTGACAAGAATACTCTACGTATCAAGAAGAGAGAAAACTAGAAAATAAGAAATCAGGACTAAAGTGGGGGTTATAGCAGCGCTACTTTTCATTAGAAAGCAACAAGTGAAAGGGTTCGGTCATATAACTAGGCCACCAAATAACAGTGCACCACAATAAGCAATGATGTATAGACCAAATGGAAGCAGCAGAAGAGGCCGACCATGTAAACGGTGGATAGAGTGAGAGTCCCTGGGAGTCTCTATATATGAATCCCATAAACAGACATTCCCACGCTGTTTCTGTTTCACCACGACACAGTAAGGTACAAGAGGAACAAGTTGAGATAGGGAGAAATATCAAAACAACAGTTATAATCTTCATGATCCTGTGCCTTTCCAACTGACTCAGACGATCATGTATCTCCCCAGATCTCCCAGCTTGCTGCTCTGAACTCCACTTTATGGCATAACTCTGTGATACCTTCTTAGTCCACCAAACATCTTTTCTCTTGTTCTCTCTCTGTTTCTTCTATGCCTAATTGTTCCAGTAGTTGCGATGTTCTTTCTGTACCTATCTTCTCATTGCTTGATGTGAGAACGATATATGCCTCTTGTGTACGAGGGGACTTTAAATGAACACCTTACATGTTATTGTTGTTTTGTGTGTGAGTGAATACATTCTGAAAAAGTAAAGAACAAATGAATATTCTTAGTTGTAGCCACCACTGCGTTCAATGCAAGTCCTCTAGCGACGACAAAGTGCTTGATTCCTGTAGAAAACAATTCTCTGGGGACACTTATCCTTGTCCATGACCCGTTTGTGAGCACAGAAGACAAACCGTTTTGAAACTTCCTACTCCAGGCATACACTTGCTGGACTGACAGGCATGCATCACCATAGTGGACGATGAATGTCAATATGTTTCACCCCTTCACTGATTAAAAAAATACGGATAACAGACTGCTGCTATCCTTTGGTGCATGTCAAAAGTGAGGCAGCCATCTTTAAAGTGTCCTTATGACGTCACCGTGTTCGTCTGCCACTTGATGTCACTATTAACATCCTTAACAACAATATTGACAGGATACAATACAAAGGCATAGTTATCGTAATTTCTATCACACTTTGAAGATTTTCAAATGAAGTCTACTGCTATAATTGCGTTTAATGTTATAGCCTCATTAGCCTCTTCCATGCTTCGTTGTCAGTAGCTCTTGCAGTCCAGGGTATCCGCAACATTCGTCTAGAACAGGGGTCACCAAACTTTTTTTCACGGCGGGCCTTATAACTGACACAATTACGAGCACGGGTCGCATAGTCATTCTGTACAATACTTGCTCTGGTATCCGGGCGAAGGTCTTACGAACGCGGTTCGTAATCCAGTATACCTGCGTTCAAAACACAGCTGCGCGCGATTTGGCAGCAGATGGCGTTGCGCTGGGTTCTTTACGCTATGGTATGGGTGCCGGTCGTTCAGAAAGCAATGGCAAACTTACCAAGACATCAACAACATCAAAAATGCTGGTGTTGACTGCAAACGTCCAGTGAAGGATATGCAACTAACTTTAACAATACTTGCAAGTCAGAACGACAGCTCTGGGAAAACAGACGAAAAAGTAAGTTAATTATGGGTGAGTGGCCTGCAATGCACAAAAAACAAAGTCAACCAACATATTTATTTATTTAAAAAAAAAGTTATCAAAGAAGGCGACGTTAGCAAAAAGAAAGTTACATCAGACCTACAGTGCACATATCCAAATCTTATAAACTAAGCATCAAAAAAGGTTAGTGAGATTTGTGAAAAGGAAATTTGGCTTTCAAGATATCATCAATGCTTTCTTTTGAATTGCTGCATCCAATCAAGTGAATTGCTTCCAAATGTTCTTCAGTCAATCTCGTTCGTAGTGTTGACTTAATATACTTCATTTTTAAAAATGTTTGCTCACAGACATAAATTGCTCCAAAAACTGATGTCATACAGGCGACAAATTTCTTCAGTTTCGGAAACTCACCATCAGGTAAGCAGCTGAAAATTCAACAAGTTTTCCTTCTCGGTGCTTCTCTTTCAACAAGTCATTTGGTTGCTTAAAAAAAGTCGCTTAAAAGTCGACAGGGTCGACTTCATTACACAGGGATTTATCTCATATGGCTCGGTCTCTTTCCGCAGCGCGGAAAGCGTCGCACAAAGAACGAACACCGTAGTTCTAGCGACGACCCACATGAGATTCTGAAAAATTTCATTCGTAAACTGAAGGACTTGCTTGCACATCTCTGAGTTCCAGCTGCAGTTCAACTCGCACATCATCAAGGTTACAATCAAGCGGATTCAGGAACAGAAGAATGTCACTCTCAATTCTGTCAAGATCTGAAAATCTATCCAAAAATGCTACTTAAAGTCATGAATAATTTTTTTCTCTCTTTGAAACAGTGAAAATGCGAATATTTTTCTCCTTCCAGTTGTGTTTCAAACAATGACAGTTTTCTCGGAAATCCTTTGATGATTCTGAAGAGATCACAGACGAAGTTATCCTTTCCCTGAAGTGTCAAATTCAGTTCATTCATGTGGAATGTGATTTTGACCAAAAATGACAACTTTGACGGTCAGGTAGAATCTGACAGCTGTAGATCAGCTCTATTTTTTTTTGGTGAGAAAAACATCTATTTCGGATTGGAACTTGTTAAATCGAAACAGGACTTTGCCACAGATGAGCCACCTCGCTGATTTGTCATAAGGCAAGTCACAGAATTCAGAATAAATTTCTTCAAAAGAAGCCTGGAACTGACGGTGATTGAGTGCATGCCCTCGAATGAAGTTCACAGCAAAAACGACTGGTTTCAGTACACAAGAAATATCTAAGTCTTTCCCGCAGAGTGCTTGCTGATGTATGATGCAGTGTGTGAACAGAGCGCCCGGAATTTGCAATTCTTCCAACTTAGTACTGATCTGCCCCATCAGACCCCTCCTCGCTCCAGTCACTTTTTTTTCCTCCATCAACTGTAACACCTCGAAGCTGATTCCACTGAAGGTTATAGTCTTACAAAATTTTTGAGCTTCCAGGAAAATATCTTTTCCAATTGTTGTTCTATGCATGCTGCAGACGGAGGCCAAATCTTCCGTTATCTGAAAGTCCAAATTGACGCCACGAATGAACACAACAAGTTCCTAGTTTTCTCGCATATCTGTAGCACTATGCTCTCTCCAAGTTCTTTCTTTTCTTCGCACAACTGAACTTGCCGAAAGGCTGATAGTTCCAAGCAAATCGGCTTTCTCGGGACACAAGTCATTTGCTGCTTCCACCATACACCCTTTGATGTAGTTGCCATCAGTATCGGTTTTCCTCGTTCTGCCATCTTATGCACTATTTTGTAACTTGTAGGAGTGACATATTCATTTTCAGCAAACTTTCTCACGAAGAGATTTCTTTATGTTTCTAAACCACGTTTCGTGGACTTATATTTCCCAGAGGGTAACTTTCCAGAAAACTTTGAATATGTTGATAGATGTTTTGTTTCATAGTGACGCCGAAGATGGTACTTTTTCAAAACGGCAAAACTTTCGCTGCATATTACACAACTGGTTTGCTTGTCATTTGTTTCCACAAAGAAGTACTTTACTGCCCATTCTTCATTGAAAACGAGACACTTGGCGTCCACTTTCCTTATCTTAAAAGCCGTAATGAAGGGTGACTTGACGTACACGGGATCAGGAAATGAAAAAGACATTGAATTAGAAACATAATTAAATTCCTATTGGAACACAAGAAAAGCAGAGGACTAGGGATCATTGATGAAGCTAGGGCTCACCAAAGGTATATAGAAAGTTTACAGATACCGTTGGTAACAGAATATATCTCATAATAAGGTTTGCAAAATATATAAATAGAGCCGGCCTAAATAAACATCCTAAAGCAGTTTTTCAACCGGGGTTCAGCAAGTGGCAGCCAGGGGTTCCGCAGAAACAAACCGAAATCTCCTAAATGCAACATTTCTGCCTATCCGGTTTATTACATAAATTAGGAAAGACACCTGAATCATCGCACATAGTTCCTTGAGCAACGTAAACATTTGCGTAGATCTGCTCCAGCAGAAAGTTTGAAAAACACTGGCCTAGAGACTAGCTCGATTAACACCTTGACCGGGGCTGGGGATTATATTTTCGTAATAACACGATGCTACTATGGCATTTGTATGCTATATTTGCTACTTTATTGCCTTTGTTTACAGCTGTAGTTCACTTATCTATCACTGTCAAACAAGGAAATCCTTATTACATACCTATAACATGGATGACTGGCAAATAGAATTAAATATTTATGGAGCATCGGACCTGTGTTGACAGCCGGACGCATCTTGGGGAGGGAAAGATGCGTGTGTGTGCGTGTTGTCATGGAAACCGTGGCATTGTCAGAGCGTTGGCGGCGCTACCACGAGCCGGGGAAGGACTTGCGATGGCGCGAAATAAGCAATCACTACATTAAACAAGAAAATATAGATACAATAGGGGCTGGGTGGTCTCGAGGTATGGTGTCCGCCTCGAGTGCTGGAGGTCCCGGGTTCAGGCCCCAGTGAGGACCGGGATATATTTAAAAAATCCACGTGGACTTCCAGTAATAAAATTTCCCCTGGTCTCTGGGTAGTGAGATCGGACGCCCGTGTGTATTGTTGCGCACGTAAAAAAAATCCCTTATCAGTTGGAAATCCAAAAGAGTAGCTTAACGGCGCTGCCCGGGCAAAATTTCGAGTTAAAAATCTACCTAAAGTGTTTTAGGATCCTCGCCCATGCTACGGAGTTCGTGCATTGAGCTGAGTTTCTCCAGACTCAGGTTTGAGTTAGGAGGAAAACGGAGCACTTATGGGTTAAACCCGTGTGCCGTGATGTTGATCCAATGACTAAACTAAACATCTAGATACAATAATTTATAATTGAAAATATTAAATTTAAGACACATAGCAGCCATGAGGTCTCCGCACATGTGAAGATATCCTATTATTCTAAACATAATATTTACATTTAAGTTGTATCACAACATCTCGTGTTCCATACATTATATCAAGCAAGATCGAGTACTGTCAGTGGGCCGGATGAAATTACGTCGCGGGCCGGATCCGGCCCACGGGCCGTAGTTTGGAAACCCCTGCTCTATAGCGAAGTAATAATGAGCGAGATCAAAGAAAAGCCAGAAGCCGGGCCGAGTCAGCTAGTTTATTTATATAATCACGTTTCATGAAGGAACCCACACCTCTGAACTATCCCATATAAATGAGTTCAGTCTGCGCCAAAACAAAAACTGCCAGATAATTTGAAAAATACCGCGGTTGTGTCTTGCTGAAGCTGTAATAGACTCTTTAAATGATGGTATTAGTCCCGAAGACGTAAATTATATACCGCATATAAACAAACATTGAAATCTGCTGTACAATCTCCAGAACAAAATTTTTTTTGTTGGGTGGACATAATGATAAGGTTATATGCTAAATTTCATCACTTTCCCTCAGTTGGTTACTGAGATATTGAATTTTATATTGAAGCAACAATACAAAAAAGACACTATAACTCTCCTATAGCTTGCTATGTCGTGGTATCTTCGTGGTCTATCACTTCTGTCAAATCCTATGTCTTGTACTCTCGATCTTGATGTAGTGTCCTAACTTGTCCTCGTTACCGTACGTTCTTGATCGCTTTCGTTTTCACTTATTGTTTCTTTCTCAATTTATGTTGCTTCCTCTTCTGTCTGGGTTTTGCTGTTGGTGTTGTATGTTTGGACTGTTTCTTTCTTGGTATTTTTCTTGCGTTTTTCCATGTGCGCACTTTCTTCCTGAACTTGTTACGGTGTCTCCGTCGTCATGCATTGATTGCGACCATTCAAGCCACATCCCGCTCTATTTATCTTCTAAACGAGCTTTAATTTGTTCAGCTGGCCCTCTAATTGTGCTGTTTCTGTTTTCGTTAGATGGGTATTTGCCTCGTACATTGTAGACTTTAAAAAGGCCTTTGATATGATAGATCATGATATTTTAATTAGAAAATTAAAACAAATGAAGACTAGAACTAGTATGGTGAACCTAATTATGTCATTTTTATTCGACCGACAACAAGTAGTGTCCTTCAATAACTGTCTATCAATACCCACAAAACTTAATATTGGTGTGCTACAGGACTCAATACTAGGTCCGCTGCTTTTTGCAGTTTATATTAACGATCTTCCTTTATATCTCAATACTTCGTGTGACCTATTTAAAGACGACTGCACTATATGTGCTAGTCAAGAGAACCGTAGTGACTTAGAGAGCTCTTTACAAAACGAACTTGATAACCTTAGTAGATGGAGCAATGAAAACCGCATGATAATTAACATCGACAAAATCAAATCCATGCCAATAACCTTCATTTACTGTAATTCATAAACTGTAATTTACTGCCATTATAGTACCTTGCGGTGTATGGCAGAGGGATCTTCGAGCCTGAGGAATTAAGGCCGCTTGGCTAGTGCAGTCGCCGCGAACTGTGCAGGTTAGGATTTTCTTTTTGCCCCCGACATAAAAAAAATCCCACACCTTACCGAGGGATCGACCTCGGGTCTTCCGAAGGATAGTCTGGCGTTCTAACCACTCTGGCAGCCGCTCCTCATGCTAATAACGACCAGACAAAAACTACAGACCCTAGCCATAACTGGGGCACCGCTCGATCTCCGCGTGGAAACGTGACCTATAGTTAATGTAAATGAACATAAAACATTAGGTCTTTTAATTGACAGACATCTAAACTGGAGCTCTCATATTCACGTCCTTACCAAGAAAATAGCACAAAACGTTTACCAACTTACTAAATTTCAGCACTTCTTGGATGAAAGCACACGAAAAATATTCTATGCAAGCTATATCCAATCACCTCTCGACTATTGTTCCACAGTCTGGGATGGTTGCCCTTAATCTAATATGAAACGACTGTTTTCGCTTCAAAACCGCGCTATACGTCTAATTTCTGGCATAATTCACGTTGAAAGTAATAAATTATACAGTCATCAAAGACTTCTACCACTTCGAAAGCGATTCCTTTTTAACAAAACCAAATTAGTGGATAAAATTATATCTGAAAATACCCCAGAGTATCTTCTACCGTTAATTCAATCTATTGCAATGAACAGTAAGCGCTTAAATTTATTACATGTTCCGAAGCATAGATTGGACTTATACAAAGCATGTTTCGCGTATTCTGGTGCTCACTTGTGGAATAGCCTTCCACCAGATCTGAAAACCCCAATGAGTCCCAACACATTCAACCGAAAACTCTTTCAATACTTATTTCATTCCGACTATATGCCTCCACAAGCCACCTACTTTTATCATTTTTCATTATCATTTTTCACTGTGTGAGTGAGAGAGTTGATAAGATAGTGAGTGAGAGATTGTGTGAGTGAGAGAGTGAGTATGAGATAGAGAGAGTGAGAGAGTATGTATACGCGTGTGCCTGCGTGAGTGAAGGAGTAAGTGAATGTCTGTGTGCACGTATGTGTGAGAGATTGAGTGAGAGAATAAGTTAGTGTGAGAGAGGGGTTTTGTTGTGTGTCTGCCTGTCTGTGTGAGAGAGTGAGAAAGTGAGTGAGTGAGTGTGAGTTAGATAGCCAGCGAGTGAGTGAGTGAGTAAGGGAGAGTGAGTGAGTGACTGAAGGGGAGAATTTGTGTGTATGTGTGTATGTACGTGTGTGAGTGAGTGTGAGAGCGAGTGAGTGCGTAAGAGAGAGACAGTGGGTGAGTGAGAGAGTGCATGAGAAGTGAATGAGTGAGAGAGAGAGAGAGAGAGGGAGAGTGGGTGAATGTGTTTGTCTGTGTACTTGTCTGTGTGTGCGAGTAAGAGAGGGAGTTAGTGTGGCTTAGAGAGTAAATGAGTGAGTGTGAGTGAAAGAGTGAGATTATGCGAGACAGCGTGTATGTGTGAGTAAGTGTGTGGGTGGATGGGTGGGTGTGTGTACGTGTGTCCATGTGTGTGTGTGTGTGTGTGTGTGTGTATGCGTGTTTATGTGTGTATGTAGGTGTATATGTGTGTGCATGTCTGAATGTGTGTATGGGTGTGTGTGTGTATGTGTGTATGTGTGTGTGTGTTCTTGTGTGTGTGTGTATGTTTGTATGTGTGTTTATGTGTACATACATGTGTGTGTGTGTGTTTATATGTATGTGCATGTGTATATGTGTATGTACCGTGTATGTATGTGTATATGTTTGTGTGTGTGCGTGCATGCAGTGTATGCGATTGAATGTGTATTTGTGTGTACGTGTGTGTAAGTATGTGTGTATGGGTGTGGATGTGTGTAGGTGTGTATGTGTGCGTGGGTATATGTGTGTATTTGCATGTGTATATTGTGTATGTATGCTCGTGTGTGTATGTGTATGTGCTATAGTGTGTATGCTAGGGAGTGTGTTCTTGATAACGTGAGGGGGTGTGTCTGTCTGTGTGTGAGTGAGAGTGAAAGAGAGTGTGATATAGAGTGAATGAAAGATGGAGAGAGTGACTTAATGGACGAAATAGTGATTGCGAGTTAGAGAGAGAGAGAGAGAGAGATAGAGGGAGAGAGAGAGAGAGAGAGAGAACGAGAGAGAGGGGGGCAGTGAGAGAACGGATGTGTTAGTGTGTGTGTGTGTGTGTGTGTGTGTGCGCGCATTGTTTGTGATGTCTGTGTGTGTTTTGGTGAGAAGAGAGAGAGAGAGAGAGAGAGAGAGAGAGAGAGAGTTGAGCGAATGCATGTCATGTAACATGCTGTTCCATATTTTGTGTGTATTCTCATCTTCATATTATCATTTTGAATGCCAATTGATGTTATCATGTATAATATGAACACGTGTACATCACTGTAGAGTGAGTGAGAGAGATAGTGAGTATGAGTGAGAGAGAGAGTTAATGAGTGTGAGAGTGTGTGTGTGTCCGTGTAAGAGAGAGAGAGAGAGAGAGAGAGAGAGAGAGAGAGAGAGAGAGAGCGAGAGAGAGAGATGAGCGCACCGCATGTCGTGTAACATGCAATTCCATATTTTTTGTGTATTATCATCTTCCATATTATTATTTTATATGCCACTTGATTTTATCATGTATATTATAACATTACTGTAATGTGAGTGAGAGAGTTAATGAGTGGGAGAGAGTGAGTGAGTGAGTGAGAGAGAGAAAGAGAGAGTGTGTGTGTGTGGGATAGCAAGAGAGAGAGAGAGAGAGAGAGAGAGAGAGAGAGAGAGAAAGAGAGAGAGAGACAGAGAGACAGTTGAATTGCATTACGAATTGTTACGCTTCACAATGTATATGTACAATTTTGTCTCCATTTCCTACAATTTTTGCGAGAGTGCTCACGACAATCGTCAGTGTATGTGTGTGTGTAAAGTGCGGGAGTTTGTTCATACTAATTTCAGTGATCACGTGAGGCTTCATGTATGTATCTAGATTTAAGGATGTGTGTGTGGGTGTGTATGAGAGGGATGTGTGTGTGTGGGGGGGGGGATGTATATGTGGAGTGGTTATGTGTGGGGGATGTGTGTGGGTTGATGGGTGATGAGTGGATGGGTGAAGGGATTTGTGGTCGGTGGTGATGTGTGTTTAGGGATGTGTGTGTGTGAGGGTTGGGAATATTTGGGAGAATGGTTGGAAGCGTTTGTGTGTTGGTGGGTTGGGTTTTGGGTAGGGGATGTGTATTTGGGTGGGTGAATGGGTGTGTGAGAAATGTGTGTGGGTTGGGGGATGGGTGTGGGGTGTGTTTGTGAATGGGATATGTATGTGTGGCTGGGACTGTATGAGTGTGGATGGGGTAAATGTGAGTGGGTGGAGGATTATGTGTGTGTGGTGAGGGTGTTTGTAGGTGTTGGATGTGTAGGTGAGAGGGGAGATGTGTGTGTGTGTGTGTGTGTGTGTAAGTGAGAGATGTGTGAGCGGGAATGTGTATGAGGAATGCATGTGAGGGGATGTGTGTGTGGTTGGGGGAAATGTGTTCGTGGGTGGGGTGTTGTGTGGGAAAGAAGATGTGTGAGGAGTGGGTGGGTGGAGAAGTTGTGGGATATACGGGTGGATGAAGGATGTATGTGAGGATGTGGGTTGTATGTTTGGCTGGGTGGCTTGGGTATGTGTGGGTGGGTGAGTAGATGGGAGATGTATGTGTTGATGGGCGGTTGGGGATGTGTGGGTGTAAGTGGTTGATGGATGAGTACGTGAGTGGATGGATGTGTGTGAGCGATGAGTGTATGGGTGGGAGATGTGTGTGTGTGTGGGAAGATGTGTGTGGGCGGTGTGGGTGGGGTATATGTGGGAGGTGGGGTGTGTGGGTGGGAGGTGTGTGTGGGTGGGAGGTGTGTGTGGGTGGGGAATATCTTTGTGTGTGGGGATGTGTTTATAGGTGGGGGTATGTGTGTGTGGGTGTATGGGTGTGGAGATGTGTAGTTAAGTGCTGTGTGAAACGGGGGATTGGAGATAGGGGGGGGGGGGTTGGTGAGTGGTTGGAGGATGTGTGGGTGGATGGATGTGTGTAGGTTGGGATGTGTGTGTGTGGGTTGGGATGTGTGGGTGGGGGAAGGTTGTGTGTGTGGGGGAATGTGTAAGTGGGTATATGTTGGTTGGTGAGGGGTTTGTGTGTAGGTAGGTGCGGGATGAGCGAGTTGGCGGGAATACGTGTGTGTGGGTGGGGGTTGTGTGGGTGGGGGTGTGTGTTTGGCTGAGTGGTTGGCTGTGTGTGGGTAGGTGGTGTAGGATATGGGTGGATGAGTGTTGGTAGATTATGGGATGGGTGGAGGGTGTGTGTATGTGGGTTGGTAGATGTGTGAATGTGGGGGGATGTTATGGTGGGTGATGGGTGGGTGGGTGCATTCATGTATGCGTGGGTTTGTGTGTGGGTTGGTGGGAGATGTATGTTGGGGGATGTGTTTTGGATGGAGATGTGTGTGTTTGGGTGGGGAGATTTGTATGTGGGGGTGTCTGTGGGATGTGTGGGTGAGGGATGGGTGGATTGATGGGGGCATGTATGTGCCTGAGGGTATGTGTGTTGTTGGGTGGTGGATATGTGTGTGGAAGACATGCGAACGGATAGGATATGGGTGGGTGGGGGTTTTGTCTCATAACATGGTAACATGCATTGTTTATGTTTACAACATTCATTTGACAATGTTGTTTTTTCCTTTGTTAATGTACTATGCATCGATGAACGAAAGATGAGTGATTGGAAGGGCCGAATGTGAGACGGGCATGCTTGCCCAATTTGTTACCCTTTGAAAATAAAGTCCGTTCTTTCGTTAAAAAAAGTCCATTCGTACTGCCTACTACCCTCTCTATACGGAGGGTTTGCTTTAATGGCTAGCTTCATCTCTTGATTTCTGTCTTGACGGCAGAGGCAGCTAAGGCATCCAACCTCGTTGGAGCCGAGGCAGTTAGCACACTTTCTATTTTCGTTGGGCTTCTTGAAGTCGGTGTCGATCTTGACGTGAGGGTACTTGCTGTACGGGTGCGATCCGAAACAGTGTCTCATACCTTAGTCTGACTTTTGCAGTTGTCACTGATGTACCAACACTTATTGCATCTGAAACACTGCAGCACTCTTGGAATGTAATGCCCTTGGGCTTGCTCTTTTTGGTCCCATCTGGTGGTCGGTCTGTGGCATGTTTCTGTCCTCTGATATGATGATGGCAACCGTGGAGGGTGTGTTCTTTTTGTCGATGATTGTTTCTGCACTGGTAACCTTGAGAGTAGAGTTTTCGCTCGATAGCATCTCCCTAATTTGTTTATTCGTGAGATGGATCTTGATTCTGTATAACCCATACTTTTATGATGCGGTGGCTTCCTCAGTAATACCGTGGTGTAGCTTAATGTCAGCTTTCTCCTCTGGGTGAAATTTCGAAGTAGTGTTGTGGTATTGTTTGCTATCTTGATGGAAACGAGAAATGCATCCGGTGTCTTCCGCAGCTGTAAAATGCTGCGTCGCCCCAGCTCGTTCTCCAGCAGAGTGAGTATCGTGTCTGTTGGCAACACCGACACCTTTACCTCCCTAACGCTTGTCTACTTCAGCAGGATTTTTCAGGCGAAGCCCTAATTTGTGTTCTCCTCCTGTAAGCGGGTATGTGGTGAACTGCTTGGCTGCAAATCCTTAGTGATTTAGCTGGCTTCTCCACTGCTGCTGGCTTCAGCTGTAGTTTCTGGTATTGGTTTGTTGCACCCGGGAACTGCTTTTGTTGGTGTAGATGTTACTGGACTGCTGTGTGATGCCACAGGATCAACAGTCATACTGGTCTTTCCTGTCCCTGCTTTCTTCTTCCGGGCTGCAGAGATTACCTGTCGCTTTGCTGTACTTTCAGTGCGATCCATCCTCTGCACTGTTACTTGGTGATATGCTTCTGGAAAAGCGTCCAGTTGAATTTGGCATGGTCATTAATTCAGTAGTCTCTTTAACTTCCAATGACATGTTCTGGTACCCATTTTAGAATAGATTGGTCATGGTAGTCCGCGTGTATGAATCACAATTCCCGTCTCGAATGGGAATCCATACCAAAACCATTAAGCCGACTGGCTAGCGTCTAGCAACTTTTCTAAAATGGCCCAGCACTAGGAAACACAATGGAGTTCCATCCATCCATCATGTGCCATGCCGGTAAGCGTGGGCGGTCATCTCACTCGATCACTAGAGTCGTGGATCAGCTCCGTGTTCCTGTCTCGACCATGCCACAAGGCCAAGCCATCCAGGTACTTGCTTCTAGGTCTTCCCCTTGGCCTGTTCCCCTCGATCTTACCAGTTGTCACCAAGTTCTCCAAATCATTTCTTCTCATAACATGCCCAAAAAATTGTGACTGTCTGCGTCTAATGTCTCTAATTAGTTTACGATCTTCATTTGTTTCTTGAAGGACTTGTTCATTGGTCTTTCTGGAGTTACCTGTGTTATAAAGTCTTACTGGGAAAGGACTAATATCTGAGTACCTGCTTCTAACAAAACACTCTAATAAGATACAAGATTTATTTGTTTTAATGAAGATTCAAGAATTATATTAATAATTATCTCTTCTTGCAATCGAATGTTCCTGGCAATTTAAATATCCGAGTAACGCATTATTTCTTTTTTGATTACTACATGTCATCTATAATATCTATAACATGCTGTAAAAAGCGCATTACTGCTGGGTTTCCTTTGTTGACCTGTCCCTAGTACGGAAATAAAATGAACGTGTGATGACAAATAAATAAAGGCTAACTATGTGAATTCATGTATGTTTAGAGTGAATTCTTTTATCCGGCAAGTCTTCTAAGCACACACAAAGATATTTTTTTTTCTGAATATGAAACACGAAGACAGAACAATAGATTGCCAGATTTATTGCCTGATATATCGTGTCATTTAGTGTGCAAGCAGAAAGACATGATAGTCAGTTTACATTTACCGTGGTAGACAATTACAATCAGTGTGTAAATATATGTGTTGTATATTTCAGCTTGAAGTATTTATCTAATAACTTTAGTTTATGTTGTGTGATGTCTGCAGTGTGTACTTGACGAGATGCAGCGAAATGTGCCAGGTAATAAATCGGGAAATTTATTGTTTGTATATTCGTTATTCCAATTCACTACGGGGAAATCGCTTTTCCTTGGTTTGTTCTTTCATTTATGAAAGAAATATGAAGTTTACCTGACACGTTGATAAATTTAACACCCGATTTCCATGGCAAACCATGATATTGTGGTGATTTGCGTATATTGTTATATCAAATGACACTCAATGAATAATATTATCAATATTACGATGATTTCCCCCTTTGTCAGTTTCCTAGATACTTTACTGACACCAACTTTAATACGTCTACGTCAAGCCCGGAGCCACGTGGTCCGTTTAATAAAACGGATTGAATTCAGAATCACAGAACCGATAGTCCAGTGCACCTGCCACGGCTCGGTGTTTCGATTTACTTATCTTGAAACTATCACACATACAATGCTTACAGCGTAATCTTTATCTGAACAGTTCAAAGGTGACTACAATCTCTTACATCTGTCATGGAAAAACAAAGACCTTAACTCTAAAAGTCTGCTGAGTTTAATGAAAACAATTCGAGCAATGAAACCAGTTGGCGAAGGAAGAACGTTGTTTACCTGCAGGTATTGTTGTAACTTTAAGTAGCGACTTAGATATGTGCTTATTTTTTGTGAAAACGCAGCTGCTTTTGCCGTTGGTAGATGCTGAATTAATTTGCTTTGGAGTGTTTGGAGTTGGGGCGGCAGAGGAGATGGAGAAAAAAGGGAGTGATGCAGGTATATATAATTAGTGATTTATAAATGTGGTATTCACATATAAAATCGCAACTGTATCTACCATTGGCAGCCGCTAAATTAATTTGCTTTGGGGTTGAGGAGCGTAAGAATAAAGTAATCGTTAATTATTAAGACTTGGCTGCATGGCAGAATGGATAAGAACGATGTTCTTAAACATCCGGTGTGCTGATGCCGAGGTTAGCGGTTCATCCCCAACACCGGACAGCAGGACTAAAATGTTGACCTGTCGACCTTCACTTGGGGACGTTAATTACAAGTACCTCTGAAGTCGGAGTGGGTTCGCCTGATGGCGAGAGACACTGTTATTAGGGAAATCTAACCCACACGCAAAGTTCAGTCCATCACTACTATAAAAATAGTGTGTATGGACCACGCTTGAATTCAAAGCGGGCGAGCTAAAAACAAAAAAGAAAGACTTGGCAACTGTGTTTAATTCTTTTGTGCTTAAACCTGGAGGTAGTGTGTTCATCATTTACACCAATCTCATCTCATCTCATCATGTTCCTCTTGTACCTTGCGGTGTCGAGGTGAAGTATAAACTTCGTGAGAGTGCCCGGTTATGGGCTTCGTATATCGACATTCCCATGGATTCTGCTATTCCCTCCGTCCAACGTTTACGTGGTCGGCCTCTTCCTCTGTTTCCATCTGGTCTGTACATCATTGCTTGTTGTGGCATGCTGTTGACTGGTAACCTACTAGCATGGCCAAACCATTTGACTTGCTGCTTTCTAATAAAATCTAGAGCAGCTTTAACCCCCACTTTAGTCCTGATTTCTTCATTTCTGATCTTATCTCTTCTTGATACGTTGAGTATTCTTCTTAGGAACCTCATTTCTGTTGTTGTGATTTTTCTTTTCTCTTTTTCTGTCATTGTCCAGGTTTGGCATTGGTAGCACAGAGTTGGTAGGAAGATTGTGTTGTAAAGTGCTTTCTTAGTAGTTATTGATACATGTTTGTTCTTTAGTATTGGTGCCATTTGTCCAATGAGTTGATTTGCCTTATTGCACCTATTTTCGATCTCGTCTTCTGATCTGCCATTTGATGATATTATACTTCCTAGGTACTTGAAGCTCTTTACTTGTTTCAAGGGATGTTCGTTTAGGTGAATTGTTGCTGTTTGTTCTTCTTTAGTTATAGTCATTACCTCTGTTTTGCTTGTGCTAATTTTCATGTTATGTTCCCTACACATTTCGTTTAGACAATTCATGTGGTCTTGTAATTCAGCTTCTGATTTTGCTTTAGTGCTTGGTCGTCCGCAAACAGGAGTTCTCTAATGGTTACATTTGCAGATGGTTCTTCTTCTGTGTTCTCGTCATGCGGTATTCTTGCTGTCTCTGCTTGGCTGGTTTCTTTACATATGTTGTCTATATATGTTATGAACAAGAGAGGGGACAGGACACAACCTTGTCGTACTCCAGATCTTATGGTGAAGGGTTCTGAGTGTCCTCCAGTTGCTCTCACTATGCATTTACTGTTGTTGTATAAACTTCTACATAGGTTTGTTAGATGTGTACTCACTCCATATTGTTTAAGGATTTCCCACAGCTTGTTTCTATCTACCCTATCAAATGCCTTTTCTTGGTCGACAAAGGCTAAGTAGAGTGTTTCATTGAATTCGATTGATTTTTCTATAAGTTGTCTAAGAGCAAAAATGGCGTCTGTGCATCCTTTGTTTTTCCTAAATCCAAGCTGCGTTTCGCTTAGCTGGGGTTCTAAAGTAGTTCGTAATCTTTTTTCAAGAATTTTGCAAAATATTTTCCCAGTATGACTCAACAGTGAAATGCCTCTGTATTGTGTGCAATCTCTTTTGCTGCCTTTGTTTTTCCAAGTTGGGATAATTATGGCGTTTCCCCAGTCTCGTGGTGTCTGTTGTTCTACCCAAACATGGTTGAATAGTCTATGTAGCCAAGCTGTTCCTACTTCTCTTGTTGCTTTAATTAGTTCATTTGGTATTTCATCCTGTCCCGGTGATTTGTTCAATGGGGCTAATCTGATGGCTTCTATAATTTCTTCTTTTAGTATGTCTGGTTCTAGTTTTTCGGTGGCATCTGTGTAGGTTTCTTGAATTCCTGTGACATCTGATGGGATGTTAAGAAGTTGTTCGAAATACTGTTTCCATCTTATTAGGATCTGTGTTTGTTCACTTATTAGTTCTCCCTTTTCGCTGTTAATTATTTCAGTTGGATCAAAGGGTTCTCCTCTGGCTCGCATTGCACCTATCTTTTTGAAGAAGTTTCTAGTTGCCTCCTTGTAGTTTTTATTTAGGGTTTCTCCATACTCTTCCCAGTCTTTTTGTTTTTCCCTCTTTACTATTCTACTCACATGTCTTCTCGCTATTCTGTATTCTCTGTAATCACATTCCTGTTTGCTCTTCAACCATTTTTTATATTTTCCTTTTTTTCTTTTACTGCTTTCTTTACTTCTGCGTTCCACCAACTTGTTATTTTCTTTATCCGTGTTTTGCGTTTTTTCGTGGTTCCACATGTTATTTTTGCAGTATTTAAAATGCTTGATTTGAACATCTCCCATTCTTCTTCCACTGTTTTTCTTTCTGTAGGTAATTTTACAAAGAGTTCAGTTAGTTCTTTCTCATAATTTTCCCTTACTGCCTCGTCTTTAAGGTTTTTTAAGTTTACTGATTCGCATGGCATGTATTTTCCTGCTCTTTGTTTTCTTCTTCTGATGGTTCTTATTGTGGCAACGACTGCTTTATGATCTGTGTTTATACTGAAATTGGGCACTGCTCTTGCATCTAATATATTTCTCTTTCTGTTATTTCTTGTTAATATAAAATCAATTTGGCTTTTAGTATCTAGATCGTTCTATTTATACCAGGTGTATACTTGAGAATCTTTATGTTTATAGAATGTGTTTGTTATATAGAGGTCGTGTTGGCTGCAAAGCTCTATCAGTCTACTTCCGTTATCATTCCTTTCATTTTGCTGATCTCCAAATGCTCCCAGATGTTTTTCTATGCCCACTCTGTTATGTCCTAGTCTTGCATTGAAGTCTCCCATAACTATGATGTTGTCCTGCTTATCTATTTTATTTAGCACCTCATGTATGTCTTCGTTGAAGTCCTCGCATTCTTGCTCATTATTGTTTGCATTACATGGTGCGTATATCTGTACATATGTTGTAATTGTTTGTTCTTTTATGTTCTCACTGTTATGATTCTTTCTGATATATATTTTATTTCTAGTATTCCTCTTGCTAGCCGTGGTTCGATGACTATTCCCACACCGTGTCTTGCCCTTTCTTGCTGTTCTACTCCAGAGTAAACAAACGTGTAACTGCGGTGGAGCTCCTTGCATCCTTTCCCCTTTGTTCTGGTGTCCGCTATTCCCATCAGTCCAATTTTCCTCTCCTCCATTGTTTCTATAAGCTCTTCTTCTTTACTATTGAAACCACAGACATTCATTGTGCCTATTTTTTGAATCGCTGATCTATCTCGTAGTCCATTAACATTGGCGGGTCGATAGCCGTTTGGGTCAGTCCGTTTATACTTCTTAGTTTTTTTACGAGTATTATGAAGATCCCCTGCCGGCTTGCTAGGCCAGTCGCAGGTTTAGGACACTAATCTGACCACAGGGAGTCCATCCCCTATGGCGAGCCATAGCCCCGTTAGCCCATGACCTCGCGGTCATGGTTGCCCGGTCTGCACCACGTGGAGGTGGGGGTTGAATTGTGTAGTCTGCGGGTCACCGGCAGGCTACTAATTTTCGCTCTTCACCCCTCCTGGGAGAAGCTAGCCGATCCTAACACTGCTGGCTGCAGGGCCAGGCGCATTCCACACCTTACACCAATCATTTGTATTTAAACGTTAGGCTCTCGTTCGGAAAGGAATGACATACTACTGAATTAAAATTGTCTAGTAAATCAACCTGGGTGTTGGACTCAAAGTCTTGCAAAGGATACATACAATTTTATATTCCTTACAGGTATTTGATTAGAGTTCGTTGATAATGGTATACCTAAGACATCTATTGGAGAATTATCTAACTAGGCTTAATTCCAGCCATTCAATATGTGCTGTGCTGCATCATGGCCTGGTTACATCCTGCATGCCTCTCCCAAGTTTTTAAATTCCATTTAGTGGTCGTGCACACTCACTGGGTTCTGAGCATGGAGGGAACATGGAGATCTCCAAAACATTGTCAATGTGAATATTCTATTATGGTAGTGGATTGAGAGACATGTCTCAACACTAACCTTATCACTGTAGATGCACGCCTTTTTCAGGACTCAGTAAATGTGAGCGTCAACTACATATGTTATCATGGTAAAGTGAAGTATAACAGCCTGTTTAATGTTGAATGTTATATTAATTCTGTCAACAAGAAAGACAGAGGGTATCTTATCACAATTGTCATTGAGTCAGCTTAGGGGTTAGTCTGCGCAGTTCCACAATTAACCGACATTCGGGTTGAGGTTTCGCAGTCAGCCATCTGTTATTTTGGAGCAATTCGGTTTGCGTTGATTTCGATGGTATAGGAGTTAGACTTTCAGAAACAATGAAACACTACTGAAAGTAAAATGTGCCTAGTAAATCGCAACATAATTGCTAGAGTTGATTGTAATGTCTTTAAAAAGGACATGCAGCTAACTTTATGCAACGGCAACGTGAGCTGGCAGGTTAACTGTTTATCTCTTAAACTTGTTACGTCACATCACCTTTGATATTTCCAACATGTAGACTTAATCACAATGCATTTATAAAAATCAGAAACGGCGCAGAGTGGAGTGGGCTAGTGTGCACATTGTCACTCTTGCTAGACCATATGGACAACGACCAACAAGTTTCTGTGCCGCTTGTAGTCGGAACACTCAAGGCTATTAGACCTCAGATAGTTCCAACATTGGTAAGCGTTGTGGTACTTAGTTGATAATGTATTTTATAACAATCTTTCACGTGTGGTTAACATTTATGTCATTATGGATTAATGTAGTGTAGCAATTATCACCTGTATAATTAATATACCTCAATCAAAGACAGTATGACATTGTATTCATGGGCATTAAAATACCAGAACATCTCATATAAAAACATCGGTCCATTCTTTGCCACAAACTACAACGGTGTGAACATGTGAAAACGCCATTAAATGTTGATTTCTTCATAGAATACTGAGAATTCTGATGACAGCAACGATTAGGTCATGCAAATTGCAAATTCAGTTAGACTATACTCACAAAAAGACATAGCAATCATTATCTGAGTAACATTAGGTGAGAAGAAAGAATGCACAACATTTCTACAACCTTGTTGATTTATGAAAATTCTGTGCGGGATGGCAGCGTGGAACCGAAGACAATCATCGCATCCAGAATGCGACAAGCAGATGATTACGGAGGAGGATAAGCAATTTGTTACCCAGCATGACTCATGATATTGCACAAAGAAAGGGATAGCTTGGTCTCCAAATAAAGAAACACGTATAATTGTTAAATTTAAATTTTTCACGAGTATTATTGAGAGTTTGAGTCTAGTTGAGTTGCGATGAGTTGAGTTGAGCTGAGTCAAGAACTGACACTACAGCACTTGGGACATTCCCAGGCTTGCCCAGTCCTTTTCTTCAACAGCCAGCGAAGATTCTCAAAAATAATGATACCAGTAGCAGTTTGGTTGTGTGTTCGCCTAGACATCCTCTCAGTCCCGAGTGTCGGCCAGATCCTCTTGTCACTCCCTGCAACACCGTTCTCTCCAGGCCGAGATGATCTATCTATTTTTCTGCACTATGCACAAGATTCTAAAGATCCCTGACCACATCTGCCTTAGCATGCACAAATGCCGAACTGAGCGATGCAGACCCAGCCACTCTCTCCGCCTGCTCGATTCCCACCACACCAACATGTCATGGGGTGGGTGGGTGGGGGGGGAGAGGGGTATACAACAGATGCTCTCTATATTTGATTGCTGAATTAAAGCCTGCCATGACCCTGCAGCCAGCAGGATTAAGATCGGCCAGCCTCTCCCAGTAGGGGTGAAAAGTGAAAATTAGTAGGCCGCCAACGACCCGCAGACTACACACGTGAACCCCACCTCCACGTGGTGTAGACCGGGACTATAGAGGACGGACCCCCTATGGTCAGATTTTTGTCCTTATCCTGTGACTGGCCTAGCAAACCGGCAGAGGAGCTTCATACTGCTCGTAGAAAACCTAAAAAGTATAAACGGACTGACCCAAATGGATATAGACTTGGCAATGTTAATGGACTACGAGATAGATCGGCGATTCAAAACATAGGAACAATGAACGTCTGAGGTTTTAATAGTAAAGAAGAACTTGTAGAAACAATTGGAGAGAGGAAAATTTAACTGATGGGAAAGGCGGACACCAGAATAAAGGAGAAAGGATGCGGGGAGATCCAGCACAGTTACACGTTTGTCTACACTGGAGTGGAACAGCAAGAACGGGCAAGACACGGTGGGGGAATAGTCATTGAATCACAGCTAGCAAGAGGAATACTAGAAATAATATATATATCAGAAAGAATCATAACAGTGAGAATAAGAGAATAAAAGATTACAACATATGTATAAATATACGCACCATGTAATGCCAACATAAATGAGCAAGAAAGCGAGGAATTTTACGAAGACATCCAGGACGAGCTTCATAAAATAGAGAAGCAGGACAACATCATAGTTATGGGAGACTTCAGTGCAAGACTAGGACATAACAGAGTGGGCATAGAAAAACATTTTGGAGCATTTGGAGACCAACATAATGAAAAAATGATAACGGAAGTAGACTGATAGAGCTATGCAGCCAACATGACCTCTATATATCAAAAACATTCTATAAACACAAAGACTCACAAATATACACCTGGTATAAATGGAATGTGCCACAGGGTCCGGTACTAGCAATCGTGATGACGGAGTTAATCCTGACTGTGTTACCAAGGAAATCCCCTGTGTCAGGCTAAGAAGCAGAGTGAGAATATGAACGTGGAATGTGAGAAGTCTGTATGAGGGAAAGCTTAAAGTAGTATGTGATGAGATTGAGAGATTAAATATTCAAATTTTAGGAATTAGTGAACATCGCTGGAGAGGCAAGGGAGATTTTACAAATGAAAATGGAAGTATTTTCATTATTCTGGTAGAGACGACGGAGGCCAGAATGAAGTGGCGTTTTGTTTAGATAAAGCAACTGCAAAGGCTTTAATGGGATATAACCCAGTTAGTGACAGAATCCTCACTATTAGACTTAAATTACGTCCAAAAACACAACTCTCATACATACATATGATACTTCAACAGCACAGGAGGACGAAATTGAAGATTTTTACAACACACTGCAAGACACATTAAATAAGAATGGTATAGCAATTATAATGGGAGATTTTAATGCGAAAGTAGGTACAGGAAGAGCTGAAAATGAGAGACAAGTTTTAGGAAAATTTGGATTGGGAAATAGAAATGATGCAGGTGACAAATTAATTGAACTTTGCACTGAAAATGAGTTGATTGATTGATTGATTGACTGACTTAGGAACCGACGTCACAGCATTCGGGGCATTCCCATAAGCGTTCCGTCCCCATCCTCAGCAACCAGCGAAGAGTTCCAACACCAATAGCTCCAGTAGCAGAAAATTAGTTAACAATAGCCAACACACTTTTTAAACAACACCCAAGACGACTCTTCACATGGAAGTCCCCGGAGAGTATTACCAAAAATCAGATAGATTATATTTTAATACAAAGAACATGGAGATCAAGCATAACATCTGCAAAAACCCTACGTAGTGCAGATTGTGATACAGATCATCAGTTATTAGAAGCAGATCTGAAATTAAAACTCAAAAAGCTTACCCGAGGACCAAGGCCACTTCGTTTTGATCTCACAAAAATACAAGATGCATACAGCATAGAAGTTAGGAATCGTTTTGCGGTCTTGATATCCGTACAAGAGGAAATGCCACCAGATGAACTGGCAGTACAAGCTAGAGATATCTTGATAACTGCAGCCAAAGATTTAATTCCGACCAAGAAAAGGCAACTTAAGCCATGAATTGCATAAGATACGTTAGAATTAATAAAACAACGAAGGGAACTGAAACAGAAAGGAGGTGAATCCGATAATAGCAGGAGAAGTATAAATCTTTAACTCGAGAAATAAGAAAGAACACAAGAAAGGAAAACAATCAATATACACAAGATTGCTGTACCAGAATAGAGCAATATCATAAGACTGGAAGAGATTACGAAATGTTCAAAGAAATGGAGTTATTGACAAGAAATCTTCAACCTCAATTGAATGTTATCTGTGACAAGGTGGAAAATAAATTAACAGAACCTAGACAAACTCCAGAAAGATGGCAGAAGTACTGCAGTGGAATGTATGATATGAGTGACAGTGAGGCTATGAATGAGATACATTAGCTAATGACAGCAGTGACAGAACCTGAACCTTCAATAGATGAAATTGCATGGGCAATAAAGAACCTGAAGAATGGTAAATCACAAGGATGTGATGAGATACCAGCTGAACTAATTAAAGCGGGAGGAGAAGAAAGCATACAAATCTATCACGCATTATGTAAAAAGATATGGAAATATGGTATATGACCAAAAGATTGGAGGAGAACTATCTTCATTCGAATACAAAAAAGGGCAACCTGAAATTATTCACCAACTGTAGAACTGTTGCCCTGATCAGTCATGCAAGTAAAATTCTACTAAAAATCATAATGGGAAGACTTCGTAAGAAAATGGAAGAATAAATTAACGTGGTTCAAGCTGGATTTAGATAAGGAAGAGGAACAAGATATCACATTCTCAACATGCGTTTAATAATAGAGAAGTGCCGAGAATTTAATGTAAACCTATTCTTATGTTTCGTGGATTATTCAAAGGCATTTGACCGTGTACAACATCATGAACTTTGGGAAATCATGAGGAATAGGGGCTTTCCTTCACATGTAAAACAACTCATAAGAATGCTCTATCTAGACCAACAAGCAGCGGTTAGAATAGATGGCGAGACATCAGATTGGTTCGACATCAAGCAAGGAGTCTGTCAGGTATGCGTGCTGTTCCCCTATTTGTTTAACCTGTACGCCGAAAATATAATGAGAAATGTAATAGATGATATAAACAGGGAGCCATATGATATCTTAAATATCAGTGGTCATGACATACCAGAGATTCGGTATGCTGATGATACAGTATTGCTATCCACAACACAGATTGGTATAGAAAACCTAATAGCCACAACCCAGTTGAATAGTGAAAAACACAACTTATATCTTAACATAACAAATCCAAAAATAATGCATACATATAAAACTACTTTGGAGAAAGAAATATACGTTAATGAGGAACAATTGGAGGCGGTGGAAAATTTTGAATATATTGGGTCACTTAATAACAACAACGGTGACACAATGAAAGAAATTAAACGGCGACTATCAATTGCTCTTCAAAGACTAAAACAAATGATTAAATTATGGAGTGAGACTGACAGAACTACAAACATTAGATTTGTAAGAGTATGCATCTTTCCCATTGCAACATAGCCTGTGAGACATAGAAAGCTGTGAAGTAAATGCAGGCGGACTTTCAATAAGACTGCTAGAAACTCTTTGTTGGATGCTGAATAAATATACTTGAGCACGTGTGAGAATGTCTTAAATGCAGTGCTTTATTTATTTTTTTAAATTCTCATGATATGTCCAAATAATCTGAACTGTAGGTTCTTTTTCTATAAGAGCTTGGTTTGGATTAGACATCACGGTTATGACTCTTTAGTCCTCTCGGTCATCTAATGTTTTGATGAAGTTTATGTTGTTATATTGTTATTTGTTGCTAAATTTTTTAAACTTTCCACATAACATATTTCTCTGTTTTCATCTGCCTCTCTCGAATTTAGAGCAAGGTCTTGTAACTACGCATCTTTCTTAGTATTTGTTTCGTTGTGTAAAGTATTTGACTTTATGTAGCTTAGCTGTACTTGGTACAGGGAGCGGCGGTAGCGTATTGGCTATCACCCGTGCCTGTCTGCCCAGTGATAATGTATTGGAAACCTCTTCTAGGCAGGGACCGCGGCTTCCAGAATGACCCAGCCATTTCTTGGAAATGTTATGGCAAGTAAGCGCTTCAAGTGTGTTATTGACCGCAACATACATCGAGCACCGACAAGCCTAATAATATGGAGATAACACCATGTACACAGTACGCCGATCTGCGTGAAAAGGAGTCCATTGCTTCCCTTACATATTTTTTTGTTGTTACATACTTTTATCCCACCGAATAGTTAAATTATATCTGTGCTTCTATAGGATCAGTACAGGCGTCTGTACCAAGTACTGAATCACGTCAATACTACGAATAATGAATACAATTCCTATACTACATGACTTTCATCACTCCAGGAGCGACATACAGTCAAACAGCCAAGCCACCAAAACCATGTTTTTTATGTTAAATATACTCTTTGAATGTTTATAATTTTTCAATAATTTGATTTATGTTTATGTTACGTGTTGAATTAACATAACATGTTTCCCTTTTAGCTTAGATGATTTATTATTATATTTATTGATACGATGCGGTTAATACTTCATATGTGTTCTTCATTTCTTCTAGAAATATTGTTAACTTGTGATAAATTGAAAACTGTGACAGATCTGCACGACCTTTCAATGCTGTCTTCGAACACAGCCTTTATGTAACATAACGTTTGAATGAATAAAGACGGGTGTTAAGTATGCTTTCACTAATCGAAACAAAAACATTATAGTTATTAGGATATATCAAACACCTCATAATTTGCAATCATCGCCTATGTTCATTGCATGTGAGTCCAAGTTATTATACATTTCACTCGTGCCCAGTAACTATTCTACTCTATGGACGTGAAAGAAACCCTAAAGTTTCAGTTTGATCAAAGATAGCCCATTTAAAAATCCCAGACACCCTAACCGCCTTCTGTTATCTGGATACAGTGGTTATCTCACATTATGGTGAATGTCCTGTCATCTAGGTGTTACAGACATGACCATTACCCAACATGTACAATAAGTTCAACCAAAAATCAATACACATCGTACGTTGGGAATTAATCCAAATTCTACTTTAGTCTACGGAAATAAACAGCTAACATATAAGAAAACAATCAGTCAACGTGGCATGTATTCCGGCAGTGCCCAACATTTATCACTATCATCGTGTACTTTGCCGAATGGCGTAAGCATTCATATCTCTTCACAGATTGTGGTACTTGGTGCGCTGGATAAATTCCTATTATATGTCAGCATGTCACCATCGTAAATCATTCAAACATAGATGTTTATCAGCAAAGCTATAGCCACTTATCAATTCAGTAATAGTTGTTTATGATTACAGTTGTACTGTATCATGTTAATAATTATAGTTACTTTACGTTACAGTCACTGTTTAAATTAGTGTTTATACAATAATATGTAAGGATAATTACCAGGTGTTATGTATAATCACTTTTAATGCCAGGTTTTTATCATGTTTTATATACATGTACATTTTATTTAAAAATATATCTCTTTCATTCTAACTGACAAACCATAAAATAAGTAAAATAAAGTACAATGTGCACGAGATTTTCCGGCGTATTTGACACATTGTGGTTGACCAGAGTCATTACCTGGCACCCACTTTAGGCTGGGTCGACCTTGAAGCCGACGACAGTTTTACAAATCCGCCTAAATGCAAATTCGAACCCAAGTAGGCCAACTATGGGTATAATTGCCGTATAATAATGGTGGTTCTTAATGCGTGTGACGTGTGGGGGGATAATGTTGTGTTACGTAATGAAAAATATAATGTTATAAAAAAAAGCTTTGTTTCGTTTAAACGTTTCCTTGCATGTTGTGTTTCATCGTGTAGCATATCCACCAGAAATGATGCAGTGCTTATCCAACTTTGACATAGATGCTACCCCATAATTATGTAATGGTATTATATATATAAGACTGGGTACATCCCCAAGAATGTGAAACAATCCATTTAATGGTTGATTGATTGACTGATCTAGGGACTGACATCACAGCATTCGGGGCATTCCCATAAGCGCTCCGTCCCCATCCTCAGCAGCCAGCGAAGAGTTCCAACACCAATAGTACCAGTAGCAAGCTGATTATATGTCCGTCTCGCCTTTCCTCTGAACGTCGAGCGTCGGCTAGATCCACTCGTCACTCCTCGCTGCCTCATTCTTACCAGACCATGATGATCCATTTGCTCCCCCGAGGTGTACACGTGCTTCCACAAGGCCGCAACCACGTCTGCCTTATCATGCATCCATACTCCACCAAGTTTTGCAGAGCCAGCTAGTCTGTCCGCCTGTTCATTCCACAGAACACCGGCATTATCCGGAGGAAATATCCAGGCGATACTTGCCACACGTGACCTCCGAAGCGAAGCAAGCCACTCTGCACGGTGCATGCCTGTCCTTACCCTCCTCAGCATGCTTTCCGAGTCAGTTACAATCACGATGTATGTGTGTAGTATTCTCGATCCAGCGGAAAGCTGCAGTGACCGCCTCCACCTCCATTCTTAAGCTAGACGTTGTGGTATCATATGCCAGGCTCTCCTGCACTAAACATTGGCCATTAGCTTTTGCTATGAACCCCCAGGAACTTTTCCTACCTCTCTACACCGAACCATCTGTGTAGATAATCACATCACCTGAGTGATCATTATCCTGAATTAGTTGCTGGATTTCCTCTTCCAAGGCCCCTGCTGGCCATTCCCTGCACTCCCGACTCAACGTGATTATAACTCTGCACTAGTCTGACTGCTCCGCTGGCACTCTGACTCACTCCTCTCCTCGCCTAATATTTTCCAAGATGCACACTTGTCTAATTGTATCCTCCGCCTGAGCCATCCATGATTTCCCTCTTATCAGTCGCTGACCATTAACTGCTTCCAGCTCCTCATGCAAAGGGTGATCTGTGTCTGCAGCTACTCTGATGTATGCCTTCGAATGCATCACCTTGAACCTACCTGCAACAGTCGGCAAACCAAGATGTAACGCATACACACTACTGAGGTCTCTCTGGTGCATCCCAGAATGATCCGCATATCTTCGTTCTGTATGTGCTCTAACTTAATCAGCTGACCCTTTGAGACAGTGAGCAGTCCTAGTCCATAATCAATCACTGAGAGGACCAAGTGCTGGTATAGTGTGAAAATCATTCTCTGCTCTGTGTCCATTGCAGCCATAGTTTTAAGTGCATTGAGTCCCCACATGGTCTTTGAAGAACAGGCTCCTGTCACATGTGGTTCCCAGATTCTTCAGTTTGTTCTGTCTGTTGACGTTTCTACCATCTATCGTGAGGCTTGAGACATGAGCACTCAAAATCCTGTTGTCCAGAGAGCACCACAAAACAGCCGCCTTTTCCGGGTGGATGACAGCACTCATTTCAGTGCATCAGTCAATCACTTTGTCTACTTTCGCCTGTAGCTCCTGGGCTGTTTGTGCCCTATCTCTCCCCTGCCTATATGCAAGAATATCATCTGCACATGTTAGTATCATTCCAACCCCTGGTGCTTCTAGGATTGCAATCTTAATCGTATACACTTTAAAGAGCACAGGTGAGATTGCAGATCCCTGTGGCAGTCCCGGGGTTAACATATGTGGCTCTGAGGTCCATGCATCCAGACGGAGAGCAACACGACGAGAATACAGGACGGCTGCTATCCAGTTCACCAACCAGGGATTGACACCCGTCTCCATCAGTGCGATCATCAAAATATCATATCTAACTCTGTTGTATGCATCCTCGAGATCAAGCGCCGCCGCCATCGTTTCCTGTCTACTCTGGAACCCCTCATAAACTTCAAAGGCAAAAGTGGCTGCATTTGACCAGGCATCTTTTCCTGGCCTGTAGCTGCCCAGACCTCTTGGAAGAAGCTTCCCCCTTTCCAGAAACTTTTGCAGCTTGACAGCGACCATCTTCTCTAAAATCTTCCCAAAAGTGTTGTGAAGGGTGATGATCCTAAAGCCGCTGAGCTTTGAATGATCCTTGAATGGTTTTGGGAGAGGGATGAGATAGCTGTGCACCCAGTCCTGCGGTACTGATGCTGTCATAATGCTCTGGTTAAAACAGTCTGTCATCTCCTTCAGGTCAACATCGCTCAAAGCCTTCGTGTGGCCACACCGAAACCCATCAGGCCCTGGTGCCGTGTCTTTTGCCTTTTTCAAAATATGTTTAACATCTTCAACCCGTATGATGTCTTCATAATGCATATTCTTCATGGTGCCAGATAACTCCTCTCTAACTGCATCCCTGGTGTCCGCATCATTATGATTGGTCTGCTCTAATAATCTCTGGAGAAACGCCTCCCCTTTCTCTTTGTCTGTTGTCACGCGCACACCATCATCTCTATAAATTGTTCCCACTGTCCTTTGTATTTGCCTGTGTAGCTTCCAGAATTTTCGCAGTGTTTTATCACCTCCAATCTCTTTTATGAAACATTCCTCATTTTGCGTTTTAGCTTCTGCAGCACAGCGCTTGAAAACCTCCATCTTATCTTACTTGACATTTTCCGCTGTATCCACTTCCTCTCGTGAGCTTTGAGGTGTCTGTCGCAGGTTCCTTAGCTGCTTCACTGCAGTTCTCTTTGCTTTCCAAGCATGGTCTACTTCTGGAGTCCACCATGGGGAACTGCAAAAAAGGAGTTTTACCAGTCCTGTTGCATGCCTCCTGTCTGAGGCGTCCAAGAAGGCTGTCGGTCCACTCTTACCGGAAGGTCTTGCGCGCTCTCCCAACCTTAACTTTCCTGGATTTAGAGATCAGGACTGAACACGGCATGTGATCATCCCCATGGTCATTCAAAACAGTCCACTTTGCATCAAGGACTGATGACTGGGAGACAAGTGCCAAGTCAATATATGTGTCTGCATCGCCAGGCCTCATTGCCATTCTAGGCAGAATCTCATCATTTATGCAGACCACATCGGAGTCCACCATGGCATACGCAATGGCAATTCCCTGTCGGTTTTCTCCACTGCTGTCCCATTCTCTGTTCCTCGCATTGAAGTCTCCTCATATGAGTAGCCTATCACATGGTAATTCCTCCAATTCCTTAAACCAGTCACAGTGTTCCTTTCTAACAAAACAGTCCACTGTGGCATATTAGTTAGTTAGTTAGTTAGTCGCGGTTCCAACTTCACAGCAACGGGTCGTCCCCATTATGCTCCGTTCCTGTGCCAGTGAATATCACACAAAACGCTCCCCACTGCCCAATGTGAAAAGTGGAAAAGACAGGAGTCTCGACAAACAACAGCCCGCACAGATACACTGTGCATAATGCCGCCGCCAGAATGTCAACACAATAGTCCCCCACGAAATATCCAGTTCATTTCTGATGGAATCGGCAGTCATTTTCCCATCTGGATGTTCACCCACACAGTCCACGAAAATACAGTTCATCGTCGATGGTAGTGGCAGTCAACCAGAAGCCCAGCAGCCACGCATTTCTGCATAAGGCAAAAACCGGTCAACTCTGGGACATAGCCAGCTGCCATCACTCCGAACATGCAGTCACGTTCCAAAAAACCTTGGGCAGATTCAAAAGCATTTCACATGAAACTCAGATCTCACAGTGTCGCGCCATGCACTCACTCAGTAGCAGGGCGACAGAACCATCAAGCCTCCTTAGTCGTCTCTTACGACATGCGTGGTAGGCTACAGTGTTGATATTCTTTGCTTCCCTTATGGGCCCCGGCAACACACGGGAGACAGTGGCATATACGTTTATGATGTTCCAACTTAAGCTACCAATCTCCATTTGTATACTCTGGACCTTTTGTGCACTGTGATTCCACTGGCTCAAGTTAAATACCACATACTTCACTCCTTACTTCACCAGCAAACCTTGCCCATGTCTCTTCTGCTCAGTAGGGTTTATACAACTGGCGTATCCAGGACAATGATATTTGTCTGTATTTAGCTCCTGGAGCATGAGGATATCAAAATCATATATTAGCCTCTCCGATACAGGACCTCTCTGCCTAGCACTACGACAGTTCCAGTATCCCACTCTCACATGGTTGAAACCTAGTCTCTGCACTTTTTGTCTTGTTCTCCTGGCGCCTGCCCTCCTGTTTCTATGCCTTCTTCTCACACCATTTTCTCGTCTTCTCCTCCTCACTCTCTTTTCGCTAACCTCTGAAAGATGTGTCAAGCGGAGAGCACGTGCTACATAGCTCTGGCGACGATTCCCGTGTTTAATTAATTCCATAAGCAAAGTTTGGGTATTGCAGGAAATAACCGGTCACCCTAGTATTACCTGCTTGTTAGGGAAGAGGCAGGGGATGTCCCGCAGGAGTCCATAGCCTTCTTCCGCCCAGCAAGCCTGCCAGATGTCCAACGTTCACGGCCAGCTTACCGGTGGTCATCCAGTTCATCAGCACGCTGGTCCACCTTGAACTTGGGGGTTTATATTTGGCGTTTTCCGTCTCCTAGATGGACTGCTGTTCAAAGCTAACGGGTTCCACCTACCCGGGGGAGGGGTTAAAGCGCCCCTGACTCGCTTGACAGGCATGTCTCCGAGCACATGAGGTAATTTCTAAGGAAATCAGATCCCACCATGAGATCCCGCCTCGCCCTCTGTGCCCACCGCCAGTTGGTCCGCGGCTGCTTATTGGGTATTCGCAGCTAACCACCATATCTAGCGGCCGTTCCACGATCCGCCACATGTGGACGCTCTGGGTTGGGGATCGTCGCCCCAGCTTAACCCAGTCCATTTTATAATACTAGCCAAGAAGCTGTTGGTTGTGAGGATTGCAGAACTATTAGTGTAATGAGCCATATGACTAAGATAATCTTCAAAGTCATGCAAGAAAGAATTTTAACAAATACGTAAGATGAGGAAATATCTGAAGAACAATATCGGTACCACAAAAACATAGTGGCACCAGAGAAGCAATAATATGTTTGAGGATGGTGAATGAAAACTATATACACATTCAGAAAAATATGTATGCATGTTTTATAGACTACAAGAAAGCTTTAGACAGAATACAACATGCACGATTAATTACACGTTTCAAGATATAGGAGTAGACAGAAAGGACATCAGATGCATTAGATACTTGTACTGGGAACAAGTTGCGACAGTTAGGTACGCAAATAATTATTTGTCGTCCATAGAAATAAAAAGAGGAGTACGGCAGTGATGCATATTGTCCCCAAGCCTCTTCAGCGTAAATACAGAAATAATTTTTAAGCAAGTTAAAATGCCTGGACTTAACATCAATGGAAGAATCATAAACAATCTTAAGTATGCTGATGATACAGTGTTATAAGCAGAAAGCGAACAAGAGTTACAAAAACTAGTGGACCAAGTGCATAGTGCAGAATGTGGCTTAGATATTAACTTCTAAAACACGAAAAGTTAAGTTAATTAACCGTGGACACGAGCTATCATCAATGAACATGATAGTAAACGGTGAACAAGTAACAAGTTTCTCCTATCTTGGACACGTACTGATAGATAATGACAGAAGTGAAACAGAAATCAAAAAGAAAATAGGAATGGCCAAAACAGCATTCAACATCTTGAAATCATTATTAACATCTAGAGAGATTAAAAACACATTAAAAATGAGAATTGTAAAATGTTACGTATATTCAACGCTACTATATGGCGCGCAAGCCTGGATAATGAACAAGCAATTATAATGTCGATGAGAGGTCCTGGAAGAGAGGATTTACAAAAGAATATGTAGTTTTTCATGGAAACAAAAACAGCCATATACAGTGGCTCTACGAACACTGATAATGAAAAGAGAGTGGATAAAAGAAATAAAAAACAGATAGTGAAATATTTGGGACACGTTAAAAGTCATAACACTCTTATAAAAATCGTACTGGTTGGTACGGTTAAAGGCAAACAAGCAAGAGGTAGACAACGATACATATGGGAAGCTAACATCAAGGGATGGGCGAACAGCAGTCTATCAGAATGCACAGTCAGGGCGAGAGACAGTGTTAGAGATCCATTGCAGCCAATCTTCATTGTGGAGATGGCACCTGTTTGATTGATTGATTGATTGATTAATATCCTTCAGTGTATGTCGATGTCATCAAGACTCATCAGAAAGACTCTTACACCAGTTATCATGTCGCCCCTCTGAATTGCATTCCAGGAACCATGACGTATATTACTGTTCTTGAGTTTTTGAGTTGAGTTGAGTTAAGAATCGACATCACTGCACTCAGGATATTCCCATACGTGCTCAGTCCCCTCGTTCAACAGCCAGCGAAGAGTCATACTACTAATCGTTCCCACTGCTATCAGATTAAAAGTTCTCCTGGTCTTCCCTCTCAGTTTTGAGATTCTTCCAGTACCCCTGCCGATCCCCCGCTATTTCATTCTTTCCACATATGGGCTCTCAATGTGTTCCTCCGCCTTCTCCACCTGGTCCCACAAGCGCATGACCACCTCCCCATTGTCCATAGGCATACTACCACCAAGAGGTATATTCTCTGCTAGCCTTTCAGCCTGTTCATTCCCCAGTACCCACGCATGGCCAGGGAAAAATATCCATACAATTCTCACAATCTGTGACCTCTGAAGCGACGAGAGAAATTCCACACGAAACATTCCTTTCTCCACCTTACTAAACATATTCTTTGAATCCGTAATGAACACAGCGTGTGTTGCAGTAGTCTCCTCTAGCCACCGGAATGCCGCTGTTACTGCCTCCACCTCCATTCTCATGCTGGAGGTCGTTGTCTCATATGCCAGACTCTCCTTTTTCAAGACGCGCCCATTAGCCTTTGCAATAAAGCCCCAGCCACTACATCTGTTTCTCACCACTGACCCATCGGTGTAGATGACTATGTGACCTTGATGTGTGTTGCTCTGGATCAGCTGTTGCATTTCAAACTCAGTGCGTCGCGCTGCCTATTCTCTGCACTCACGACCCACAGTTATTATTATATTGTGCCAGTCCGTGATGCCTTCTGGAACTTCAACCCACTCTCTTTCACGATTGATGGTCTCTAGATCACACACCTGACGTATAGAAAGTTCTGCCTGTGCCATCCAGGACCTGCCTCGTCTTAGTCTATGACCCTTGACCATATCCATTGCTGCATGCAGCGGGTGATCCCTGTCTTCGGCAACTCTCAGGTACCATTTGGCCTGAAGGACCCTATGCCTGTCCGTCATTGTTGGTAGCGCCAGGATATGACTCATGCATATAATTGGTGTGTCCTTTGTGCACCCCAGGATTAACCGCATGGCAGCATTCTGTATGCGCTCCAACCTTTAAAGCTGACTCTTTGATACTGTCAGCAGCCCCAAACCATACTCAATGACAGAAATTATTAACTGCTGAAAGAGCCTGTACAACATCCTCTGATCTATCCCAGGTTGCTGCCATAGCCCTCAATGCATTAAGTCCCCTACCAGCCTTCACCACCAAAGCCTCCACATGATCCTTAAAAGACAAACACTTGTCAAAGGTGATACCCAAGTACATCAATTTACTCTCTCGAATAAGAGGACATCCATTCAACATAATACCTGGGACATCTGCCTTGACGGTCCGGTTATCCGGGGAAATTACTGTTCTTCCTAACTGTCAGGGGAGTATTTGGCCAAAGGTTACTGTGTATGCGCAAGTTTTCGTCCATGTTCATATTTGTAGACCGCCAGTGATTTCTTCATCTAGAAAGACGGCATTTTAAGACTGCGTTACTCTAATACTGGCATTTAAATCCCCGGTATTCACCGTTAGTGATTGTTAAATAGTATAAGATTCGCATACGCGTGTGGTCACAGGAAATAAAACAAAATATATACTTTAGTTTGTTTGCTGGTATTGTGCTATTGGCTCCAAATATTGTTCAAACTCTGTATTACTATGACAACTCAGCTTCTCACTTATTTTGAAAGTACCCATTGTTGTTAGTAGTAGAACCAAAGTATTTAATTTTTGTGTGTTTTTGAAAGCGAAAACAATATTCTGTATCTTCTTCTTCTTCTTCTTCTTCTTCTTCTTCTTCTTCTTCTTCTTCTTCTTCTTCTTCTTCTTCTTCTTCTTCTTCTTCTTCTTCTTCTTCTTCTTCTTCTTCTTCTTCTTCTTCTTCTGCGTTCATCCGGAGTTTTTTTCCGAACGTGATTGCGTTGTGCCTGTTTACAGCAGAGCTGCGTTCTTGCGCCGTTAGGCCGACACATCCGACTTCTGCGGGCATTTGTTGACCGGGTTAACCTTCCCGGGGAATATTCTGTATCTAATAATATAGTATTCTCAAGTTTATATAATCCATCTAAACGGTTTGTGACATTTAATTTTACATTCACGACATTTTTTACTAGTGTTATTTTTTATAACATTCCTTTAAATACGCTTTCATGCTACGTGTAATACCACGCTGAGCAAGTATCGCATCTCTCGGCAAACGTGTTTCCTTTACAGAGCAGTACACACAATGAACTCCATAATACTTAATCGCTTGTGATGTTCTGCCGGTTCCGTCGCGAAGGTTCTACCGACGCAGTTCATAATCCTGCATACCCGCGTTCGCAACACAGATGCAGGCGATTTGGCAGCAGACCTTCTTGCGTTTGCTGTTTTAAGAAATGGTATGGGTGCCGGTCGTTCAGAAATCAATGGCAAACTACTGAGCGTAATCTTGCCAAGAAATCAACAGACAGCTGAAAGATGCTGCTGTTGACAGCAATGTCCTGTAAAGGATATACAAACAAGAAAATGCGAAACAGCGAATCGCGTTGGCTACCTATTCGCAACTGCGCCGGCATGTTTAATATACTCTTAATAAATACAACCACTGATTATCTTCCATAACACAAGACCAGCTATTCAGCATACTCTGGGTCAGTTGTCATCCGTTTCTTGCGCCCTCAATACATCCAGCTATACACATGTTCGTGTGTTATTAGCTTATAAAATAATTTTTCATCTTATCTCCGCATAGTCTACATTTGTCGTTACGAGATGGAGGAATTCAAGCTTGCAAGTGGTGAACCAAATATTGAATCAATACTGTTGCGGATGCCAAGGGTTATTACTGTTTACCTTATTTACTGTTACATTTAGCCAACGTTCTCGTGTCAGGCTATGATGATACGAGTAAAGCCTTAGTGGGTGGGATGGTATAAACAAGAGAAGAGAGAAAAAACACTCTACAACACAACCCATGAGGGGACGATGCTCTGGTACCATCACCGAGGAACGTCAACACCAGACTCACTTTACAAGATTCTTGTCCTTCTCGGCGCCCATGCGAACAGAATGTCAATGCATGGGTCTTCGGATTTCAAACCCGTACTGATCGTGAGGATGCAAGACCAACAAGCCAACCAGACAAATGGATGTTTCATTTGTGTGGGCATGTGTGTGAAGTCTATAACACAGGGGATGATGGGAGAATATGTTATATACATAAAGTTCATTTTACTATTCGTATTCCTTTCATTTCAAGATAAATCAGTTTTAAGTATCAGGTCATGGGAGGATTCAGTTTTAAGAATTATAACAAGCTAACATATCATACGCAGATAAAGAACGAGGTAGTAACGTCTCCCTTGTCCCGAAACTGTCTCATATAAACGGGGTTACAGCTCTAGATAAGAAACACACGCACACACGATGATTCGCTGGCAAGTTTCAACTTTTATCAACTAAGTGCTTCACCAATGCTAGGGTAATATCATATATAAGGACTATTGTTTCTCTGTTTTAACATACGGTCACACAAGTTCTGCTCTACTGCCCCACTGTGAAATTTGCTGCCACGCAGTCTGAAGCTAGCGTGTAGATTAAAGGTTAGTAGTAAAGCATAACATGGTCACTGTTACAAAAAGAATATTTAAGTTTAAAACTTAGTAGCAGGAAAGTTGCTAGAAGAAGATAATGTAAAATTAGAAGAAGAAAAAGCTATTATTGAATCATCATCATCATCAAGTGCCGTGCCGGCTGGCGTATGCGTTCATGGCTCTCCATAGATCTCGGTCTTTGGTTCTCTGGATCAACTCTGCTGCTGATATTCCTCCATGCCACCGTCTCAATCCATCCAGCATCACTTCTCTTGGTCTACCTCTGCCTCTCTTCCCCTCTATCTTTCCAGTTGTTACGATGTTCTCCAATGCCTCTCTTCTCATCACATGACCGAGGAAAGCTGTTTGTCTCTGTCTTATTGTTGTATATAATGTTCTAGTTTCATTAGCCTGTTTCAGGCAGTTGTCGTTAGTTACTCTGGCAGTCCAAGGAATTCGCAACATTCGTCTCAAGAACCACATCTCTGTTGCTTCTAATTTCTTCTTAATTTGTTCATTTACATTCCAAGATTCACTGCCATACAGCAAAACTGGTTCTACATAGCATTTCAGCACTCTCTTTCTTACATTCAGTGACAGTGACTTATCGCATAAGATACTCTTCATTTTATGATATGCGGCTTTTGCCTGCCCTATTCTGCTCCTAATCTCTGTTGTACATCTTCCATCTGATGTTATAAATGCCCCTAGGTATCTAAAATTATCAACTTGGTTAAGGATTTTCCCTTCTATTTCTATGTCACATTTTGGTGTCACCATTTTCTTTGATATTACCATTGTTACTGTTTTCTTGATATTCAAGTTGAGTCCTTTCCTTGCACTCTCTGTTACTACAACGTCTAATAATTGTTGTAGGTCTGTTGAATTATCCGCCACCAATACTGTGTCATCTGCATAGCGTATATTATTTATATTATAACCTCCAACTAGTATTCCTGGCATCTCTTTGATCTCTCTCATTATTACTTCACTATACAGGGAGAAAAGATCTGGTGACAAGACACACCCTTGTCGTACTCCTAGCTTTATCTGTTCGTAACTACCCTCTTTATTTCCCATTTTAATTGCTGCTACTTGGTTCCAGTAAATATTCTTTATTATTCTTAAATCTTTTCCATCAGTGTTGATATCTTCCAACATTTTAATCAGTTCATCATGTTTTACTTTATCAAATGCCTTAGTATAATCTATGAAGCACAAATATATGTCCCTCTGTTTCTCTATTGACCTTTCTATTAGTGTCCGCAATGTATAAATTGCATTGTTTGTGCCCTTTCCTTCCACAAATCCATACTGTTCTTCTCTAATTTCCATTTTTATTTTCTTTTTGGTTCTTCTCATTATGATTCTGAGTAGAAGCTTAGTGATATGGTTTATAATGTTAATTGTACGAAAATCTTCACAATCAATTGCTCCTGGTCTTTTTGGTATAGCTATAAATACAGATTTCAGCATATCACTGGGTAAATATCCACTGCTGTAAATATCATTCAACATTTTGGTTAATATATCTACTCCAAATTCTCCCAATACTTCTAATTCTTCTATTGTGATTTCATCTGGCCCAGCTGTTTTTCCTTTCTTCATACGTTTCATAGCGTCAGCGACTTCTTCTTTCAGAATAGGTGGACCTTCTAAGTTACTATCTTCTGTTAATTCTGCCCTTTCTCCTTCATATAATTCTCTTATATACTCATTCCACCTCTTCATTATAGCATCTTCCTCTAATATTATCTTTCGTGTTTTTGATTTCAAACACCCTGTATTTATTCTTATTTTTTTTCCTGTAAGCTCACTGATTTGTCTGTGCATATTTTTTGTATCTTTAATGGAATTTAATTCAATTTTTTTGCATTGCTCGTTTAACCAACTTTCTTTAGCCTTCCCACATTTATCTTTTATTTCTTTATTTATCTTAGCATATTCTTGTTTGTCATTTTTACTCTGTTTTCTTTTGTCCATCAGGTTTAAGATATCTTCATTCATCCATTTTTTCTTAGCTATTTTGCCTCTCTCTGGTAATACTTCTTTGCTAGTTTGATGAATGGAGTCCCTTAACATTTCCCATTGTTCATCTATACTCTGTATTTTAGTTATTGCATTGTACCTATTTTTCAAAGTCACTCTGTATTGTTCTTGCATTTCGTTATCTATTTTTAGAACCTCTTTATTAAGTCTCATGTTCTTAACCATTTTTTTCCCTCTTTTTAATCTTACTTTTATTTGTCCACATAGTGGTACATGATCACTATTACAGTCAGCACCAGGCATTGTCTTTACATTAATTAAAGCATTTCTAAATCTTTTATTAATTAGTATGTAGTCAATTTGGTTGCGTATTTTCTTATCAGGGCTTATCCATGTGTACAGTCGTCTTTTATGGTGTTTAAACCATGTGTTTCCAATTATCATATCATTGATATTTGCCCATTCTATTAGCTTTTCCCCTCTTTCATTTCTTGTACCTAGACCATAATTCCCCACTACATCCTCCATTTTTCCCTTTCCTACTTTTGCATTAAAATCACCAGGTATTATTTTTATTTCTTGTGATCCAATTTGAGCCATCACCATTTCTATTTCGTCGTAAAAGTGTTGTATTTCTTCATCACTACTGCTTGCTGTTGGTGCATATACTTGTATAATATTTATGTCTATTGGTTTGCCTTTGATTTTGACCATAATAACTCTATCTGAAATACACCAGTATCCATTAATTGACTTGGCTGTTTTTTCATCTAATATTATTCCTACCCCTTTCTCATGTGTCTCCCCTCCAGAATAAATTATTGTGTGATTGTCAGCTATAATGTTGCCCGATCCCTTCCATCTCATCTCACTAACGCCTAGTATATTCATTTTCATGCTATCCATCTCTCTTAGAACATTGGTCAACTTTCCTAGCTCATTTAATGTCCTAACATTCCATGTTCCTACTCTAAATTTATTTATTTTAGTTAAGATTATTATTGAATAACATTTCGTTTTCCAATACCTACTGCAGCTTGTGATACAAAGAACATTCGAATAGTGCACATCTTGTGGGTTCAATTTTGTGGGTTTGATTTCGCTATTCCCTAGCGTAATTTTTACTTCGGGGACTACTGGGGGTTGTTGCTGGAGCTGTGGAGTTCATGCATCGAGAGACGCTTACGGTAGGCCTAATTGCTGAAAGAGACCTAGCCACATGGGTTAAAACACGGAGCAATGAAGTTGAACTTACGTCTTTAAACTCTCATAAAAGTCATTGGGAAAAACATGTATTTCATGAAAGTTCTCACAGAAAATCTCGCATTTTTTTTTGGGGGGGGGGGGGGGTGTAGGGGGGAGGTAATTGCTCTAATCTAGAGGTTTGTCTATGTGAAAGGAAGTAAGTTGGTAATCCAGACACCTACAGCTTTCTTTGCATCAAGAAAATCGTATTTCTCTTGACATACAGAGTTATTCTGTGTTAATTATTTTTACGATTCTGCATGGTTAGTTGAATTTTGCGGTTAAAGGTTTCAACTCTGCAAGGTGTGGAATGCGCATGGCCCTGCATCCAGTAGGGTTAGGATCGGTTAGCCTCTCCCAGGAGGGGTGAAAAGTGAAAATTAGTAGCCTGCCGATGACCCGCAGACTACACAAGTCAACCCCCACCTCCACGTGGTGCAGACCGGGAAACCATGACCGTGAAGTCATGGGCTAAGGGGACTATGGCACACCATAGGGGATGGACTCCCTGTGGTCACATTTGTGTCCTAAATCTGCGACTGGCCTAGCAAGCCGGCAGGGTATCTTCATACTGCTCGTAGAAAAACTAAGTAGTATAAACGGACTGACCCAAACGGATATCTACCTGGCAAATGTTAATGGACTACGATATAGATCAGCGACTCAAAAAACAGGCACAATAAACGCCTCCGGTTTCAATAGTAAAGAAGAAGAGCTTATAGAAACAATGGAAGAGAGGAAAATTGTACTGACGGGAATAGCTGACACAAGAACAAAGGGGAAAGGATGCAAGGAGCTCCACCACAGTTACACGTTTGTCTACTCTGGAGTAGAACAGCAAGAAAGGGCTAGACACGATGTGGGAATAGTCATCGAACCACAGCAAGCAAGAGGAATCCTAGAAATAAAATATATATCAGAAAGAATCATAACAGTGAGAATAAAGGAACAAACAATTACAACATATGTACAAATATACGCACCATGTAATGCAACAAAAATGAGCAAGAATGCGAGGAATTCTACGAAGACATCCATGACCTGCTAAATAAAATAGAGAAGCAGGACAAAATCACAGTTATGAGAGACTATAATGCAAGACTAGGACATAACAGAGTGGGCATAGAAAAACATCTGTGAGCATTTGGAGATCAGCATAATGAAAGAATGCTAACGGAAGTAGACCGATAGAGCTGTGCAGCCAACACGACCTCTATATAACAAACACATTCTATAAACATAAAGACTCACAAGTATACACCTGGTTTAAATGGAACGATCTAGATACTAAAAGCCAAATTGACATTATATTAACAAGAAATAACAGAAAGAGAAATATATTAGATGCAATTTAAGTATAAACACAGATCATAAAGCAATCG